>PVKA01013189.1:0-55633 GCA_004027165.1 Ctenomys sociabilis
TGTATCTGATGCTCCCTGTCATTACTGGAGAACTTCCCAGGTGAGGAAGGTAGGGTAGAGCAAGGCCCCCAGGGGCTTTATCCTCCACCATTCTGGGGCCTGATGGGTGCAGCAGGAGAGGGATTCATTGGACTTTGTCTTCCTCCAATCAATGTTGTCTACCCAGGAACCCTGGCTCCAATTCTTGCTTCAGCCTAGGATCTGCTGCATAAGGCAAGCAAGAGAACTCCAAGACTTATTCTTGTCCTGATGTCCTTCAAGGTCTGTGATAGCCACTTGCTGTGAGGCAGGGAGCCAACTCTGTGAGCCCAACTGCTTGGCTATACATTTCCGAGCCCACCACACACCTTGAGGGGCCTGATACACCTCTACCAACCGCCAGTCCATCCCTGGCATCATAGGACCCATGCCTGACAACCGCTGTCATTTTCCAACTCATTTGCCAAGCACTGATACGTGTGGCTAAGGCCTCGGTGGGACACCTAGCCAAGATTCCCCCATGATCAGGAGGTTGGCTTGTGCTGTATGTGATGCCCAGTTCTACCCAAGGCCCCAGTCTCCCCCTGCAACACCTCCTGCAGGTCAGAGTGTCCTTATGGCCCCCCAGGCTTCCCTCAGTCTCTGGGCAGGAATGTCCCTTAGCAATCCGCCTGATCCCTTCAGCCCTGCAGACTCACCCCTCCATAGCTCCATCCACCTCCCCGTGCTTGCACACCTCCCAGGATGGGGAGTTCCCTTCCACTTCAAGCAGCCAGCTGGTGCTTATAGACAGTGCCTCCCGGGAAAAGCACTTCCTTGTGTTGTGCTTGAGTCTATGTTTCCAGAAGCTTCTACCACTGGGCCTCTTAATTTCTTCTCCCTGCAAGGTCCATCATCCTCTGCATACCACCACAGCCTCCAGACTTTCCAGTGCAGGATGTCTGGGAGGTGCCAGAAATTGGGGTGTGCAGGCAGGGAGGCTGCAGCCTGCTGCGGGTCTTCAGCAGCCGCCTCTCAGAGCTGGGGTGGCCAAGAGCTCCTCCACACAAGGGCATGGCCCCCACAACCTCTCCAGATGGTGTGTGCCCCTTCTGGCCCTGCCAGCCTTTCTGTGCCCCACCCCACACCATAGACAGAGCTGCTGAGTTGGGGAAAAGAGTGCTTAGTGTACTGGCTCCTTGGAACTGGGCGGAGAAGCGAGATTTTCTTCCAGAATACACAGGGGCTGTTTTTTCCCCATTCTCAGAAGATATGGAGGGGGGGGACAGCCACAGTGCTGTGGTTTTTCCCACCAAATTCCCTAGTCCTAGGAAAGATCCACAAAAAAGCCCACAAGAATTTGAATGTCTGAGCTGGGGCTGTAACTGAAATGAAACTTTCTACAAACAAAGGAAGAAAAACAACAGGAGAAAGAGTGAATACAAAGCCTCAGTAGCCATACAAAGCCCCTTCCAGCCCCCCTCTTCTAGCAGGGCCCAAGGCAGCTGCCACAGGGACAGTAGAAGGCGGCCTTCCTTTCCGAAGCTCCCATCAGCTCAACTTTGGAGGCTCCATGACCTCAGTAGAAATTCAAATTCCAAACCTTTCCATGAGGAACCCGGCCCTGCCCCCTCCAGCTGGGCCTGTGTCAGGGTCCCCCAAGGCCTGGCCGAGTCCTTTCCTGTTAGCCCCAGATTCCTGCCCACGCCCACCTCCCAGGATCCAGCAGAGATGTTAACTGGACAGTCTTGGATGTTCCTCGCTTCTAGGGGGTGGTGGGAAGCACAGGGAGGTGAAACAAAAGAGGGACCCCCTATGGCTCCTTCCCACCTTGTTCAAACAGCAGAGCCTACGGTTGGGGGCACTGGAGTTGTGGGAGAAGTAGTATCCAGCCACTGGGCCACCCCGGCCAGAGCTTGACTTGGGGAGGAACGGGGGTGGGGGACAGACAGGGCTGAGCGTGACAGTAGTGAACGTTTAATGGTGTTTTTCACCTACCAGTACCATCCCAGGCATCTCATAGGAACTGTCACCTCATTCCAGGGAGGTGGGTGCTCTCACCACCCCCGTGAAGGGAAGGCAAGGAGGCTCAGAGAATTAGGTAGCTGATCCAAAGTTACACAACTGAAATTTCCTCCCAAGTACAGCTGATCACGGGGAAAGAGACAGCGCAGCGCTGGGAGGTGGGGCAGGGCAGGAGCGCCCCCTCCAAGAGGAGTCTCGCCTCTAGGCGGCGATCGGGCTCCCCTTCCCGCCGCTACTGTCACCGCCAGCGCGGCGGGTAACAGAGAACCAACCCCACTAGTTGCCTCCCCGCCTCCCCGCCCTTCCTCAGCAGCAGACAGCCCCCTGGGTGCTGCCCGGGTGCGTGCGCAGACCGTCAGTCAAGCCGCTGTCCAATCAGAAGGCACAGTGGAGAGGAGGTGGCCACGACCGCCTTGGTAGCCTGGTTCCGCCCCTTGGCGCGTGAGCTGAGGGGTAGGAGAGAGCGCGAAACTGGCATATGATTGGGTGACAGGCCGCGGGAGAGTACCGGGAGAGGGCAGAGCTTGCTCCAAGCGCGAAAGATGGCTGAGGTGACTGCTGTCTTGGCTCCTGGCTCTCCCGGCGACTTCTATGAAGACGAGGGTGACAGCCGTGTGTTAAAGGCAGCCTTGGAGGTGTTCGGGAAGCTGAAGGTCAGGGGGCCACTCAGAGGGCTGGGGAGCGGGAAGGGCCCTGTGAGAGACAGGCACAGGCTGACTACTGAGACGGAACACGCCACGCCGCCCCTGTCGTGGGTCCCTGCTGCACCATCTTTCCCCCTGCAGCAGGAGGCATCTGCCATCTTCCCTCCTCGAGACGCCCTTCTCTTTGCCCTAGTACAGCCAAACTCGGTGGCCCCTTGCCCTCCTTCCCTTTTCGCTCTGCGTAGAGACCGAGTCTGGGTCTATTGTAGCCTCTGCTGCCACCAGAGCCCAGAGGGGTCTGCTTACAGGCAGCGGGCAGCAGAGCATGGGCGTGTGGGCGTGAGAGTTAGGGATCTCAGCTTGGCACGATGTAAGGAAAGCCAGAGGGGTGTTGCAGCGGGCACCGTGGGAAATGCGTGCACGAGCAAGGGTCTCGGGCACGCGCTGGCAGAGTGGCATTGCCAGCCTGCAGTGACTGGCTTCCTAATTAAGCTTCGGACTTTGATTTTATTTGCTTAGGACCTGAACTGCCCCTTGCTGGAGGGTCTGTGCATCACAGAACCAAACACGATCCATGAGCTGCTGTGTACGCCTTCAAAGTACCGCTTGGAGATTCTGGAGTGGATTTGTATACGGTAACACCCGTGGGTGTCAGCAACTCCCAGCCTGCTGAGAGAGCAGCTGCCATGGGCCATTCAGGGCTAGTTTGCTTGCCCTTGGCACCCTGGACTGAGCCTCTGCGAGTTCCTCTCTTGTACTACAAGTTTGGAGGTTCAGGGTTAGTAGGGACCTGAGAAATGTTCCATTTCAGTGTTTCTGTGACCAGTGAACAAAGGCTCAGCTGTAGCATGAAATTTCTCTTGGATCTTGTCGCAGAGGGTGGCCCACAGGGCTCCAGCCTGGCCTGAGCTCACCAGGTGGCTCTCATGTGGCAGCAGCTTCCAGCACCTATTCCGTGACCCTCCTTTCCAGTGCTTACAGTCAAGGTGGCAGAGTGTATATTCTGCATGAGTGTGTGTGCCGGGAGCAAAGCCTGTCTATGAGGAAGAGGGAGTGCTCCAGACACCCTATGGAATGTGTGCTCTTTGGGAACAGTTTGTCCCTGAACTGAGCATTCCTCAGGGCTGAAGGCTGCCAGGGACAGGGGCACCAGGGGTCAGTTCCTTAGGCCTGGGCACTTCAGGAAGCTGCTGTGTTCTTTCTTCTCATGGGCAGCAAATTTACTTTTTTCTTCAGGGAAGGATTACCTCTTCAGTTTTCTCATTTTTTGAGGTGTTTTTCCTCTAATAATGACATTGAAAGATGAAATGACATGCACCTGACCTGAAATGAGCCATTTGAAAGTGACATTTTCTCACATTTAGCAGCTGTACAGTAAGCCCTTCTAGGTTGTGGTGCTGGGCTCTCCAGCCCCCTCAGCCTCATAAGCTTTGCTGTTTCCCTGCAGGATCTGTCCCTCCATGCAGGACAAGTTCAACTCACTGAAGGGGGCCCCGGTGGAGGCAAAGATCCAAGGTAGGATGGATATGACATGGGACACTCTAGACATTCCTAAGAGTGCTCTGGCTGCTCTCTGCAAGATTCATAACTTTTTTCTTTTTCTTAAATTATTTCTTAGTAGAAACTATCTCTAACTTGGTAATGAAAATTAGACAAAGGCTTTGGGCAAAGTGGTGCACACCTGTAGTTCCAGCTACTCAGAACGCTGAGGAAAGATGCTGGAAAGTTGAAGCCCTGCCAGGGCAACTGAGTGACTTAGTGAGACCCTGTCTCAAAATAAGAAATAAAAGCAGAGCTGGGGATGGAGCTCAGTGCCAAGGCCCTGGATTCAATCTCTAGTGCTCTAAACAAAGCAAAGCAAAATAACAAAAAAATCCCTTTAGAGCCTGCCAAGTGTGAGGCTGGTTTCCATCACCTGGTCTCTGAGAGGCTGGCACCCCTCCTGGAAGCTGAAGTTGAAGTCCCATGTATGCAAGAGAATGGTGGGCAGCCTGTGGTTTTCCAGCAAGGAAACTGAGGCCTGGAGAGGGGTGGTGATGGGGTGCAGGTCACACAGCCGGAAGCATTCCTGGCACTGGAGCATAGCTCCTGCTGCCCTGTGTGCATACCAGCTCTCCTGTGACCAGCCTGGCCCCTCAGGACCCTGCATGTGGTCAGGTCTGGGCATGTGGCTGGATTCTCCTCCATTTGGGTGGGTGTCTGCAGTAACAGGGTCTTTATGCTCTGACAGAGATGGTGAAACTAGGCCACGAGCTGATGCTGTGTGCACTCAATGACCAGGAGATGGTGAAGGTAAGAAAAGGTTCTTGCCTGTCCCCAAAGAGCTGTGCGTTCTTTCTGGCCTGAGCCAGATCTGTGGCGCTGGTGTGGGGATGGCAGGCTTTCATCCCTGGTGCTTTTGAAATTACTGCCACCTAGGCGAGTCATTTCTCTAGGTAGCTTTGGGGCAGGGGCAGCTAGGTGTCTCCCATGTTTACCAACTACGGCCCTTCCTCCAGCCCAGCATGGAGGGCAGTGGTGGAGGAGGAAGCCCCACTTTGGCTTTTTATGACCAAAGCAGCAGAGAGCACCCTGCTTTCCCTGGATGACATTCCCCTTGCCCAGCACTGTCATAGGTACTTCACAGACCCGTCCTTGTCATGCCCCCTTGTCAGTCTTAACCCCATTTCAGAGTGTTCACTAAAAGTCTCACAATGGCCAGGCCAGGCCTCTAAAGCTGAGCTCTGCAGCAGAACCATGTGTTGCCTTTTGAGGGATCACTGAACTCTTTTCCAAAGTGGGTAGCTCCATTCTGCCTTTGGGTCCACCCAGTGAGGGTGTTTGTTCTTTCAGAAGATCTTAAATTTAGAGTAGTTTTAGGTTCTCAGCAGATTTGAGGCTGAAGTATAGAGACTTCCCATGGACTTCCTGCTTCCCACCAAGGCAGCCCCTGAGGGCTGCATGTGTGTTATGGCTGAAGAGAGACATTGATACATCATTTTACCCTGGCCCCCTCCAGCCTGGCTGAACTTGCTACCTGGTTGTTTTCTTTGTGTTTCTCTGCTGATGTTTTTTCTATTTTATCTTTGTATTCTGGGTTCATAGTTGTTTGTTGGAACATTTTTGGGAAGGCTGCTCTGAAATGTTTGTGGCATTTGTGTGATTTTGTCCTTGGCATCTGTTGATGTACGAGTTTTATGCTTTGTGGTTTTTCTTCTATTTTCTTTCTTTCTTTTTGAGACATTGTCTCTCTCTGCAGTTCAGGCTGGCCTTGAGCTCACTTTGTAGCCCATGCTGGTCTTGAACCCTTGAACCTGTAATGATCCTCCTGCCTCAGTGTCCCGGGTGCTGGGAACGCCACCTCACCCAGTTAATGCTTTGTGTTTTTCATGCACTAAGTAATTTGGGACTGCTTCCTGGTTACTGTGGTCCTCTCAGATTCTGGGCCTTGCTGACTTGTGTGAAGCACGGTGGTGAAGTTTTCTCATGGGCACTGAGCTTACTCTGAGATTTTGGCAGTGAGTCCAGCACTCCCTGCCTGCGTATGCTACCCATGTGTGTGCTCTGCTGCTTTTGGGCCCCGTGCATGCACCCCTCAGCAGTCAGCCTGGACCTGGGCCTTGGTCTCTCCGTGGATTTGTAACTGACTGGGCTACTTCTGGCAGAATCTGATAGGGCGGAGTGGTCCCTGGGGCTGATACCAGGCCATCACAGGTGGATCCTCTGGGCCACCTTCCTGAGCTGGTTTTTCTCTCAACCAGCTCTCTCAACACTAGGTAGTTCTGTCTACCAGCCCTACACTGCCCATGTCATGGCCCCATACTGTGGCTTCCCAGGCCCCCCACATGAAGCGGAGGTAACTCTTTGTTGAAGTTGGGCTCCTGTGGTTTTCTCCCTGGCTGCTTTTCTGTTTCAGTTTTCATGAGTGTGTGCTGTTATCCTGCCTCCCCCGTGGACTGGGCTCTGAGCAGAGAAGGCAGGCTTCTCCTCATTCTTTCTGCACCTCCTCTTCTCTTCCTGAAACAATACTGAGCTTGAGGGGTGGGCATGGAGCTTTCTCTGCTTTGCAGCACTACCTTCCACGCTTCTGTCTGGGCTGAGTTTACTCAGGGCAAACTGGAGGCAGACACAAGGCAAGCACCTTGCCAGGCTGGGCAAGTGCTAGGGGCTCTGGTGTGCCTGCCGGCCCACTTGTTGACATTCGCTATACTCCGGGAGCTAGGGCTTCAGTGGGATGAGAGGACGCATGTGTTTGCTGTGGCCCCCCTGCAGCCAGACCCCTTCCTTACTCTAGTCTTTTCATATTTTTATTGTGCCAAAATGCACGTAATGTAAAATTTAGCATTTCAACTCTTTTCAGAAAATCTTCCAGCAGGCTCTGAGAGGCTATATATCTATTTAACTATGATTCATGCAGGAGATAAAGTCCATCTTTGCCATTTTAGCATGGTCCAGTGCGTGAGTGTGCTCATGCTGTGCCACTGCCTGTCTCCAGGCCTTGTTCATCTCACCAGGCTGAAACTGTAGCCAGTGCCTAGGCCTTTTAAAGGGTCAATTCAGTGGCATTTAGTATCCTCCCAGTGGCTGAGCGAGTGCTGATTATAACTAGTTCCAACACTCTCCCCCGAAAGGAGATCTTGTACCTATCTAGTTGCTACTTTTACCTCCTGTTTCCCACGGACCCTGGTGGCCTTTCTTCATAGGCTGTCCCTGTGTCATCTCAGTGTCAATCTGTACTCCATGACCTTGAGTGAAACTCATCTTCCTTCAAGGGAGGAAGGAAGGAGATAAAGATTTTATAGTGCTAGGTTTGCTCCATTCTGTTGTCCTGTATTTTAATCAGCAGTATCAGTGTGAGACTCCTCTATTTTAACATGAGCTATGTGAATTCATTGTCCAGAACAGGGATCTGTGGTTGTAATCAGGCCAGAGAAGGCAATGTGCAAGTTGGGCCAGGAACATTATGTTCCAGCAGGGAGCAAGACAGCCATCTGAGACCTGGGGTGACGTCTGAGGGACTCCAGAGCCAGCTAGTAGGAGGAACCCTTGGTGGCCAGAGTGGGGGCTCACATGAACTCCACAGAAATGATGGCTGCTGTGGACTGTAGCTCTTCATGTGTACTGAAATCTAGGAGTTTATAAGGATATTTATTTTTTGTTAAGGGGATTGAACTCAGGACTTTGCACTTGCCAGGCAGGTGCTTATTCCGCTGAGCCCTTATAAGGATATTTAAAAAGTCATCATTTGACACTACAAGGCAAAGCAGCAAAAGGAAAAATAGGTCAATTGTACATTATCAAATTTAGACAATAAGCTGGGTGTAGTAGTGCACACCTCTAATCCCAGCACCTGGGAAGCTGAGGCAGGAGGATCACAAGTAGCCTGGGCAACTGTCTCAAAATGTTTTTTAAAAAGGGTTGTTGTGGGGGTAAGTAGTACATCAGGGTACAATGCACAGTACCACAAAGAATAAAATAAAAAGAGAAAAAGCCATGTGCATACAGAATTTATACATAAACTTCAGTAGATGCTTTATCATAATAACCAAAAAGTGGGAATAACCCCAATGTCCCTCAAATAGTGAATGGATGAACCAATTTTTATTATTTGTTTATTTTTTATATTTTAGGGAAGGATCTCCCAGGTGTTCAGGGTCTCACTACTAGATCAGACTCAGTGATCCACCTGTTTACAGCCTCCAAAGAGCTGGGATTATAGGCATGTGCCACCACGCCCAGTCTCAATTGTTTCAGCGGGCCCTGTGGGTAGGTCCATGTATTGAACCCTGGTCCCTGCTCCTGTTTACAGGAGCTTTAATCCTCTGAGCTATTTGGCCAGCCCTAGTGAACTAATTTTTAACACTCAAGGGTGAATGACAGGCACATGTTGCTGTGTGGGCAAGTCTGAGGACTTTAAGCGAGGCAAAAGCAGTCGGCAGAAAGGGTCACAGAGTGTAGGCTTCCTCCTATAGGAAACATCCATGGGTAGTCCATCCACAGAGGCAGGAAGAAACTGGCTGGTTGCCATCCCTGGGGGGAAGGGACAGTAGGGAATGGCTGCTCAAGGGGCTGGGACTTCTCGGCGGCATAAGGATGTCCTACCCCGTGACTGGGCTCTGGCACTGTGTACTTGGGGAGCGGTGAATGGTGGGGTCTGAATCCTAGCTCAGCAAGGAGCACCTGTGCAGCCAGATGAAGAGACTGTCTGGAGGACAGCAAGTGAAAAGGCCCTGCGGTGACACTGCTTGGTGTTTTCTAGAGACTGTCCCTGGGCACATTAGGCTGTGGCCCAAGGAGGGAGCAGTCAGGTCAGGGTGGAGAGTGGGTGGGTGAGTCATGAGACCCTTTGTAGCACAGGCCATGTGCAGGCTGGGGGGTGACGGCCACTGAAGAGTCTCAAGACCCACAGCACCAGCTTCTATGAACGTATGGCTGAGGTGGCTGCAGCTGAGGCATAGGGTTTGGGTGAGGCAGGGGTTGCTGTCGGGTGTCCAGCTGTATAGTACCCGGGCAGGCCTAGTTGCTGGCTCAAGTGCTGGTGCTGAGGGAGAGGTGGTCAGGAGAGGGCCTGGAGCAGCCTGGTCCAGGTGAGTGCCTCGATGAGTGCTGTCATGCCCTGCTTTTCTGGCTCTTGGCTGGGAGCAAAAAGGAGACATAAGGAAGGGGTCTCTAGATGCTCTGCCTTCATGGGGAGCCCTTAGGGTATGGCGTGGTTGGGCCCTGGTGATGCAGAAGGGACCTGCATGTTGAGGCTTGTGATGCTGGAGAGCTTGAATGGGGGGGGTGGCGGGGTAGTGCTTTCCAGGGGAGTTGGCCTATGGCTACAGTCGGGCACTGGGAGCTGTTTCTCTGCTGCAGAGGTGAGCAGAAGTGTCCCAGCTTGGGCCCCTGGTCATAGCTCTGTTAAGTCCCTGGGGAAGTCACTCTTGTGGTCTTGTGTGGGCTCACTGCTGCTTGGGCAATTCCCACCTTCAGCCCCTAGCTACCCTGCAGGTGTGTCCAGGGCCAGAGCAGCCAATGGCAGGCTGAGCTTGCAGAGCTGGACCTAGTCCTATAGGAGCAGCTGGGCCTTTAAGGAGTGGCAGAGATTCAGCTGGGGGCCTCAGCACCGATGGATGAGGGCAACATGCTGTCCCCAAGTCTTGTCCTGCCCAGGGCCTGCCCATGCCTTTGGTGCCCCCTTTTGGAGCAAGGGTTCATGGGGCCTTCTAGAGTTGCTGGCTGTGTCAGCTGAGTGACCCCCTTCTGTTGTGTACTTCTGAGCAGTCTTGTCCAGGAAGGGCTGCTAGGGAGGTGAAGTTGAGGTCCCGCAGGACTGGTCCTCTTATGCCCCTGCTTACACCGGGCTTCCTGGAGTGGGCATGGCTCCTCAGGTTTTGTTGGGACCTGGGACCAGTGACTTTCTGAAAGGACTGCCCGGCACTTCTGGCTGGACAGTGACTCATAGGAATCCCACACCTTCGGAGGGGTGGGCGGTAGGAGACTGGGTCAACCCTCTGGAGCTGCCTGCTTAGAAAGCCAGGGGCTTTCCTGACTAGGTTTCTGGTCCTCTGCTACCTAGGAGGCTACTGCCAGGGCCTGTCATGCTAGCTGGGTGGCCCCTGCCACCCTGGCTGGGTGGGTGATCTGCTAGAGTCAGCCACCATCAGTCCTTGTGAGCTGTGTTGTGCCTTAGCTGGCCCAACCACATACTACACACCTACCCAAGAAACTGTAGATTCCAAGAGGTGGTGTCACTGTACCTGCCCAAGGTGGGAGCCCTGCGGTGAGGGTTGGTGGCAGTGGTCCATAAGCCAGTGAGAAGAAGCTTCTGGGTGGCGATGGGGAGCTAGGGGGAGTCTGAGCAGAGGACCTGCTTGGAGTCTTTCTACAAATATGCATGGCCTTCCCTGCCCAGGGCTGTGCCAGTGCCTGGAAGCAGCTACAGTTCATGGGACAGATGCTTGATGCCATGCAGAGCCTGGCTCCTGGATGTTCCCATTACTCCAGGTAAAGATCTCAGCAGCCCTGTGGGTACCCTGGACTGTGGCTCTATGTCCCATATGTGGAGCCAGTGAGGGTCTGGGGGTCAAGACACATCACCGGCTGAGGTCTCACTATCCCCCTCTGGTGGCAGCAGCCACATGCTGGTCCAGGAGCTAGGAGTGCAAACCGAGAGAGCACACCCTAATCATGTGACCAGGTGGCTGGTGTCCTGCAGCCCCAGGTCATTGCCCAAGGTTCTGGGCCAACAGCACTGAGAACCTCAGAGAGAAGAGCCCAGGCACATTGGAGGAGGGCAAGCGCCTAGGTGCACCAAGTGGCTTCAAAGCAGGCAAAGGCTGGGAGAGATACTGAACAGTGGGGTTCTGGTGCCCCACCTTTCTGCCGGCTCTCCTTTCCCTCTGGGCTCTTCCACCTGGGACTCCACACTTGCAGGGCCTGTGTCCCCGCTGTGATGGTGGGCCTGGGCCTGCATTTGTAGTGTGAAGGAGCATGTTGAGGACACTGTCGAGAAGAACGAGATAATGCTGGATGAACTCTGCTCTGGCACAAATATGGATACGCTTCTGAACTCTGTGTTGGAGCTGTGGCCCCTGGACATGCCACCTGCCCTTGAGGGTCAGAGTGCTGAGTGTGCAGGGTAGGTGTCTAAGAGGGCTATGGCCCTGCCCGCTCCTGCTTGTGCTTGCCCACTGCTGCCCGCTAGGGTTAGGGTTGGTGCATGCAGCAGAGAGCTGCTACTGCCCCTTCTTTTCATGCAGGGCTGGCCCCTTGGCCCAGTTGGAACAGGAAAAGGTGGTGGACCTGGCCAGGCAGCTGCAGGAGGGCACAGCCAGGCTGTGGGCACTTAGGACGGAGGTGAGGCTGTTGGCTTCTGGGGTTGTGGGCCTCAGGGCCCTTGCCCCCTCTGAGTCCTGGGTCAGGGACACCCACTGTCCTTGCCTAGGGCTGTGAGCCTGTGGGTTGGTGTTTCCTGTAAGGGAGCCAGGAGGCTCTCCTGGAAAGGAGGGTCAGCCTGAGCACCGCGCTTCGTGTACTGTGGCCGGCAGCACTCCCAGTAGCCCTTGGTGGGCTCTTCTGGGGACAGACTTTAGTTTATGTGTGCATAAGCAAGCAGGGCTGGCTCTCAGTCTCCTGTCTACAGAGGCTTCTGCTCAGCCTCCTAGAACCTACTTGTTGGATCTTTTAAAATTAAAAGGTTTTATTAGTGCACATTTGCAAGTCATAGTAGTTAGCTTCGTGTAGGGAATTGCTGTACATTCTGTATCATGTCCTGGTCATTTCTGATGTACCCCACCCTTTTTCACATCTCAAGCAAGCCTGTCCACTGTATAAGCTGTGGGCTGGCCAGGCGGGGAGACCCATTATGGTCCCTATTGGATTTGTAGAGCCTGAAGCAGTACAAGACCGGGGAGGCTGCAGGTGGAGCCAACACCAGCGTGCTGGAGCAGAAGCTACGCCTGGTCATCTCTGACTTCCATCAGCTGGTCGTGGCCTTCATCCAAGTCTATGACGACGAGCTGGGGGAGTGCTGCCAGCGCCCGGTCCCCGACCTCCACCCGTGTGGCCCCGTCATCCAAGCCGTGTACCAGACTCTTACTTCCTGTAGCCAAGTAAGGGCTCTCCTGTCCTCTCCTCTCCTTTAGTGCTCTGCTTCCTGTGCCCAGAGCACACACCTGCCTGGGGACCCCAGGGACTTGAGGCCTAGAATGACCTCAGGTTCTCGGAGCCAGTATGGCATGGCTAGGCTCTGAGCTTTAGGACTGGGGTCATCGGGAGCTTGCAGCAGAAAAACCTCGTGGCTTTCAGGAAGGTAGGGAGGCAGCAGCAGGGAAGAGGACTGATGGAGATGCTGTCCCAGCATCTGAGGATCAGCTGAGCCCAGGCTTCAGACCCCAAGCCTTAAAAAGCTGTGTGCGTGCCTGGCTTGGGTCCTACTTGGCCTAGCTGCACTCCTTGTCCTGGCTTCCAGCTCAGGTCCCTACAGTGGCTCACATTTTGTTTTGTTTGTGTGTCATGCCCAAGTGCACTAGGCTGCTTCCTACCCTGCATGTGGCTGAGCACTGTGACAGACAGGAAGCCCCATTCTGTGGGTCTGTGCCTGTGAGCCAGCCTTGGTGTGACAGGCTAAGCTGACTAAGTGAATGTTCACTTACTTTGTTCTGTGGGTCAGATCCCGGGGGTCAGCTAGGTCTGCTTAGGACTACTGTATGGCCATGTGTACATCCTGACATTGGCTCAAAGGCTCTGGGACATTGATTTTTGCATTTTCATCAGAAAGGCTCTGAGATGACCCAAGCTCAGGCCAGCCTGTCTGTGACACTCACACAACAACAATTATGGCATGGTCCTCTCTCAGCACAGAGGCCCTTTTTTCTTTGTACATATTTTCTACCCTACCATTTGCTTAGCTTGGGCTGTGACAACACTCAGTGCTGCCACGTCAGTAGGCACTGAGGGCTGCCAGAGAGATGTGATAGTGCAGCATTTCTAGTGGCCCAGATGAGGAAGACTGGAGTAGTGTTGACGATGCTTCTACTGCGCATTCGGCCCTTTACCTGTGACTGTGAGGAGCCAAATGCCACATACCCAGCATGAGGTCAAGTAGCAGGAAGTGCTGCCTGCAGGTAAGTGCCACACATGCCCTCCCTCCCTGCCAGCTGTTGCAAGCAGTCGTGGAGGTCACGGACGCCTCTGGGGAGGCCGTGGATGCGGTGGTGAGGCAGGAGAACGAGCCGATCTGTTGGGACAGCGACAGCTCCATGATGAGCCTAGGTGCGTGGTGGCAGCAGGTGTGCCGGCATCTTAAAGCATGGTGTCCTCTTGAATGCCCTCTCTTCTTATGCCTCACTGGCCCTTGGGGAACACCTGGGGACTGGTCCCTAGATATTCGTTCCTTCTGAAAAAATGTTTTTGGGGCTGGGGAGATGGCTCAATGGAATAAGTGCTTCCCTGGCAAGCACAAGGGCCTGAGTTCAATCCCTGGTTCTGCCAAGAAAAACAAAACAAAAACAAAAACAAAAAAACAAGCATTTAAAAATGTTTTTAATGGATTTTAAAAGTGAAACATCCCTGGTTGGAAGTTAGGATAACAGAGGGATTTAAATAAGTGAGAACAAAAGTGGCCCTTGTCCCAGTGGCTGGTGTTGGTGCGGTGGGCTGTTCCTGCTGTTGCTTTTCTTGCCGTCTTTTATTTCCAAGTGGCACCAGGGCACATTGCCTTGGTGTGCCTGCCTTTGGGCTCACCAGCATTTCCAGGGCCCCAGTGACATGTTTCACTGTCGGGCACTTTGCCATCTAGGCATCTGCTGCAGCTTGCTTTAGAATTCCATTACTGAGTCTGTAGCTTATCCTGTGTTTTACTGTTAGATAGTGGTATGGTTTGGGTCTAGAATGTTCCCCAAAAGGCTCCTGGGTCCAGAGTCAGGGCTTTGCAAAGGTCACTGGCAGGGTGGGGGTCTGTACCTCATCAAGAACTAATCCTGGGTGGGTTCAGGGCTGAGTGTGCTCCTGGGAGATGTCACCTGGCTGGAAAGGGCAGCCCACTGGAGTGTGTACTTTGTGCAGTTTGTGAGCTTCCCCCCACGGCCCCTGCCTCTTTTCCTGGCTCCTCTGGAGCAGCGCCCCTCCTGCCATGGTTCCTGTCTTGGAGCAAGCCAGGTGGACTGATAATGTGAGCCAAATCCTCCTTTAGGTTGTGGGTGCTGGCTGTTTTATCCCAGTGACGGGAAAGTGACCAACACATGCATAATACTGCTTCAGGGTTTATGATAGTGAAAATGTAGAAAAGGCTTAACTCCTGCCTGAGCAGTGCTCAATAAGTAGTGGCTTTGCGTGGTGGGATAGTAGCCACTGTTTAAAGTGTTAGCTAGGATGACATACTATATAATGTTAAAGGGAAAATGCAGGTTAAGAAATGAAGAGACAGTATGACCTCATCTTTCTGACAAAGAAGAATGGGGCTGAAGCCTTAGAAGGAAGTGAGCCAGCCAGTGAACATGGGTGCTCCCTGCTTTGGGGTCCAAGACAGCTGGGTGTGTTCCTTAGCCTTCTCTCTGGTTTTCAGAGAAAGTTCAGAGAGTTCAGCAGGGCGCATGTTTGCTTAGGCTGTTTTTGCCCTTGACAGAAGGACACAACGGACATGCTTGGGCGTAACATGTTTTCCTCATTTTGGATTCCAGCCTCGACACGTATCCCCTTGTATTAGTGAGGCCAGGTGATTAGGCCGCATGATTGCCATATTATTTAGCGGCTCTGGATTTGATCTTTTCAACGTTCCTGCTGTTGCACTGAGGCATAATTATTTCTGAACTTGCTTTTAACTAAACTTTCTCCTATCTTCTTTAATTGTAGAGATGTACATTTTCAAAGTTTGTTCTTTTTGAAGAAGAAAAATAGCATTTTGAGAGAGCACTGACTGCTAAGCCTCTGGGACCAGTGGCTTTGGATGTTTTCCTGGAGCCCTGTGAAACCCTTTCCTTCCAAATGGAGTATTTCACAGTGGGTGTCTGGGTGCCCATAGCTCAGGTGGGGAAGGAGCGCAGCCCCTGTATGCCCCTCCTGGTTGTGCACTTCCTGCTGTGTCTCTGCTGTCCCAACTTGATGATCTTTATTTCTTTTTGAGCTTTCTGTGCTCTGTTTATAACTGGGTCACTCCATTGCCGTGTGGCACGGGTCAGCCAGCTTTTCCAGTCAAGGATGAGGCGGTCATTCTTCTTTCAGCCTGAGGGCCGTGTGATGTCCATGGTACTACACAGCGCCACCATGGTCATGGGAGAGCAGCCGCAGGAATGTGAGCAAGTGTGTGTGGCTGTGCTTTGGAACATTTCTCTTACAAAACCAGGCAACAGGCTATCTGTCATGTGTCATGCTCCACCACCACCCTTTGCCATGCTGCTTTTCTGTGCTGCTCTACTGGATGTGCGGGTGGTCAGCAAGGACATTGCTGTAGGCATGCCAGCCACCACCCCAGGCACATGCAGCCAGTCTCTCCAGTGCAGGGTAGGAGGCAGCCCATTGCAGCATGTCCTCCGTGCCCCTTGCCCAGCTCTGGCTTTCTCGTGTGTTCCTATTTGGTAGGTCTAAAAAGGCATTTCACCCAAAAATCAACTCCAGTATACAGTGTTCCAAACTCCTTAGAGCATTACTGTCTACACTTGGGTCAGTAATCTTTTCAGAGTTGATTTTTTCTTTATGTATTTGGTACAGAGTATGCAGGGTCTACAGGGTCTCACTATGTAGATTGGACTCATGATTCTCCTGTTTTCAGCCTCCCAAACCCTGGGATTATAGGTGCACACCACCAAGCCTAGTCTCAATCTTCATGTCAGTGTGCCCTGGGGGCGGGCCCTACCTGGCACGCTGGACATCAAACCCTGGCTGCTGCACTCTTCCTAAGCAGGCACTTTAGTCCACGAGCTATCTGGCTGGCCTCCAGAGTTGATTTTTGGGTGTGGTGTGGTGTGAGGTGGGGTAGAGGGGTGCTCTATTCTGTTTCTCTTTTTCTCTATGCTACTTTGGAGGCTAAAACTTAAATGGCAGAATACCTTGTTCTTCTCTTCTTATCTCCACCTCTTCTCTTACTCATTAGAAATCAAGCTCAGGGCTCGCTAGGCCCTGGCTCTACCACAGAGCCACACCCCAGCCCTATTTTTAGTAATAGTTTTACTGAGCTATAATTCATCTACCATAAATTCACCCTTTTAAAAGTGTGCAGTCCAGTTTGTTAGGGTACTGGCAGAGTTGTACAGCCATCACTAAGTCCACAATATTTTCATCCTGCTCCATTAGCAGTCATTCCCCATCTCTCTGGCCCCAACCCCTTCTGGACATCCTATAAATAGACACATAAAATACGTGGCCTTTTGTGGCTGGCTCTTTTACTGAGCATACTACTTTCAAGGCTTATTCATGTTGTACATGCCACTTCATGGCTGAGTAATTTCCCATTGTGTGGAGCTTTGTCCGTTGTTCGTCATCCCTTGGTGGGCAGGTGGGCTCTTTGTGTTGGTCATGACTAGTGCTGCTCCGAGCATAGCGCATAGGTCTGCGTGTAAATGTTCTCACTCCTCAGGTCCACATCTAGGAGCATCACTGGCACACAGGATGATGTCATACTTCACTTTCCAAGGGACTGTGAACTTGTTGTATCCATTCTGCCAGTATCTACCTGTGATAGTTTTAAAATTATTTTGCATTTAATGCAGTTACAGATGAGGTAGAATTTACATTTGCCATTTTGCTTTTTGTTTTCTATACTTCTTAGATCTTATTTAATCCTCTTTCTCTATTACTGTTTTAGCATTACATATTTTCTTTTTTTTTTTTTTTTTTGTCTTTTTGAGACAGGGTCTCACTATGCAGTTCAGGCTGGCCTTAAGCTCACTTTGTAGCTCAGGCTGGTCTCGAACTCACAACAATCCTCCTGCCTCAGCTTCCCGAGTGCTGGGATTACAGGCATGCGCCACCGTGCCCGGCTAGCATTACATATTTTCTAGCATAGCTTATTTATTTATTTTTTGTACTGGGGGTCGAACTCATGACCTGCTTGCCAGGCAGGCGCTTATGCCACTGAGCTATCTCCTCCACCCTAGCATCCTGTTTAACCACTTAGCAGTCAAAAGTTTATTTAGATCAAAGGACATTATCAAGGGGGACAGTGGGTGGGTTTTGTCTGATGTCTTTTTGTTTGTTTGTTTTGGTGGAAACAGGGATTGATTTCAGACCCTTGTGCTTGCCCGGGAAGCACTTATGCTACTGAGCCATCTCCCCAGCCCTCCAGTGGGTGGGTTTTGGACAGGAAATGAGTTCAGGGTGAGAGAGTAGGTTTTTCCAGAGGCCCCAGATGGTGTAGCACCATGCAGACCCTTGGGAAGCACCTGTATTGGGTTTCAAATCCTGTTCCTGGCAGCACTTGACAACGCCCCTTCCTCAGGCTTTCGGGGTTACCTGAGACCATGGTGAGGAGGTCCACTCACACTGCGCAGGCAGGCAGATTGCATCTGGGCTGCAGCAAGTAGTCCTCCATGAGGGCTTCACCACTGTTGTCTGCCAGAGGAGGTTTTTGTTTAAAAATATTTATTAAGCAGAATGAGAGAAAAGGAATTAAAAGATGAAACAGATGCTGAATGAACAGTCTTCTTGCAAGTTCTGGTAGACTTTGGAACTTGAAGGTATGCCTGAGCTTTGGTTCTCCAGTTAAACCCAATGGAGCAGTTGCTTGCTGTAAGGTCTTCTGTTCTGTCTGCTGCCCCTCGTGTCAATGGCCCTGCTGCTGAGCCCGCAGCTGGTTGGGCTGGTGCTGGAGCTCTTCTTTCTTTTTCTGAAGTTCATCTGCCTTCTTAAGCTCATTTTCTTGTAAAGCAATAATGTTTTCATATTCTTTTAGTTCTTCTATGAAGAACTGCTGCTGAGTCAATGTCTCCCAGCTATTTGGTTCTAAGAATTTCTTATTTGTGTAGCTTCAAAAAATACTTCCAAGGGACTGGGGAGATGGCTTAGTGGAATAAGCACTTCCCTGGCAGGTACAAGGGCCTGAGTTCAATCCATGGTTCCTCAAAAAAAAAAAAAAATTCTTCCACAATCTCTAGTCTGTCTTGGTTTGTAACAGTCTCATTTAGATTAGCATATTTAAACGTGTAGATTCAAACTTGTCTGGATTCGTATTATGTTAGGTGACCAAATTATGCAAAGCAGCTTGGTGGTCCATGCCTAATCTCTTTTATTTGTACATTAAATTTTATTGGTACATTTTGGATGTGCATAACAATCACATTCATCATGGAGAACTTGTCTTGTATCTTGAAGGGAATCCAACTGAGCTTTCACTAGCATTCTTTATCTTCCAACTTTTTTCCTTTTCAATTTGTCAGGTTTCTACACTTCTCTGAAATGTTTGTTTCTAGCACATCAGCAACTTGCTGGAGATACTCACTGTAATAAAGTCTAGTATCTGGTGGCCCCATCTTTGCATTTTTTCACAGGCTTGGTATTTTGTACTTTTCTCTTGTTTGTGTTTCCAAGCTCAGTCCGAGGAGCAGCAAGTAGCCATGTGGCCCAGAGGAAGCCACACCATGCTAGAGTGCTCCTCCACCTCAGGTCCCCAGTGTCAGGAGGGACGGGCTTCTGCTCTGCTTTATCACCCACTTCTTCAAACAGATAAAGGATTTTTATCTTGTTTTTTACAGATGCTGCAATGAGAGCCAGGGGGGTAGGATGACTTGCACAAGAGCCGGTGGGCAGTTACTCTTGGCTCCCAGGCCGGTGCTGCTTTCATGAAAAACTGAACCTTAGGTCCTAGGGAGTGCAGAGGAGGGGAGCACAGCAGAGACTTTATCCTTAGAAGCTCGGGGGCCAAGGAGGGGGTGGAGACTGAGATGGGAAACAGGCTTACCCTCCTAGACGTTCGATATGCCCAGTTTGTGATACTTGAAGTTAAGAGTGAATTCTATGGGCTGACAGAGGTTAAGTGAGAATGGACAAATTTATTGGGAAGGGAGTGGGGAATGGACTAGCCTCCTGAGAGATAGGAGGGATCCCAATGGGCTGCCCCCACTTTAGATTTTTGGGTAGTCCAGGCTGATCTTGAGCTCACCACGTAGTCCAGGCTGGCCTTGAACTCAAAGCAGTCTGCTTGCCTTGGCCTCCTGAGTACTGGAATGTCAGGCATGAGCCACCACCCCTGGCCAGAGGAGGGCTTCAACTGGAATTCCTGTGAAGGGCTTAAAAGTTTTTCCTTAGTCCCTATCTTTAGTACACAGTGACTGCATTCCTTGTGGGGAGTGGTACCTATACATGTCATTCTTTCTGTGTCTCTTCCTCTCCCTCTGTCCATCGGTCACCTTCACTTTTGCAAGAGATCTTATCTCCCTGTTGTCCATTATGTATCCTTCATTTTGCTCTTCAGATGTTTTATACTTTGGCTTCCTCCTTAAGAGAAGCCATGTGGTATTTAAGCTTTGGTGTCTGATTTCTTTCACGCATCATTGTGGTCTCAAGGTGCACCCATTTTCATGCATGGGACATAGATGTGACCTTCCTCGTGTCAGGGTGAGCAGTTCCACATTTCTCTGGCAACCACATTTCTCATGTGGCTGCTTCCCTGGATGACCAGAGGAAGAGTTTTACCCCCCTTTCCTTGCCAGTGGGTGGCCTGTGTGAACTGGATGGGAGTGGAAGGTGGGAGTCGGGAGTATGGGGTAGCTTCAGTGCTAGGGAGCAGTGGGGGCCAGTGCGCTTGGGGGTGGGCTCTGGCAGCTAGGTGTTCAGGGGGAGAACTATGGCCTGCTGTTGGGTGAAGAAAATTATGCACACAGGAACCTTTTGGAGGGCCCAAGCCTTGCCTGTACAACACTGTTCTAGTGTCCCCATGAGGGGGGCCTGGGAGATGGCTCAGTGGAATAAGTGCTTCCCTGGTGAGCACAAGGGCCTGAGTTCAATCCCCGGTACCACCAAAAAACAAAAAAAAAAACAAAACCAAAGTCCCCATGAGGCCCCTCCAGAAAGGCTCTTGCCACCTAGGGTGGGTGAGGTGCTGGGGACACAATCAAGAGGGAATGTCTGGATGCGTGATCCAGGAGACATGCAGACACACGCCCTGTGAGCCCACTTGGTGTGCCATCTGTTCTTACCTGGATACTTGGGAAAACTGAGAAAAACAGCATGAGGTGGCTGGTCTCTTAAGAATACAGAGAGGAGAGGAGAATGGGAGGGAGTGCTAAGTGGCACTCACTCTCCTGAGGGGATGGGAGGTGTTGCGCCCACAGACTTGACTTGTGCCAGGCCCTGCTTTCTGGTCCAGAGCATGTTGGAGCCCTAAAGATGCCATTGCAGACCCAGTCTGCTACCACCAGGAGTGAGGCTGAAGCTTGGAGAGAGGAAACTGTGCTCGGCCTCAGGAGCAGCCCTGGTGGAAGTGCCTTGGGGGCGCTGGGGCTGGATGGGGTCTTGGATTCTGGGCCCCACAAGCAGGAGCACCTTGGGATTTGATAAAGGGGGAGCACTGTCCGCTGAGAGGTGTCTGCTCCCTGGACACCACTGCAGCGCCAGTGGTGGGAGGGCTGGTCCCTTAAAGGCACCCATTTGGTCTTACTCTAGGCACACCCCATGAGCGCTGGGCTCCATGGCAACACTCACTTTGGGCAGAGGCTGGTGACTTGGGGCCCTGAGTACAGCTCAGGGTAAGGGCATATCTTTGCCTTGTGAAAGGCTATGTACAGCTGAGACTGGGGCTGGAGGAGGGTAGGTACAGGCAGGATGAGTGAGGACAAGGCGAGGGGGGCACGTATGACAATTTAGGGAACTCATATGGAGGGCTGTGTCATGGTGATGTCGCCATGTGATTTAGATAGAACCCATCATCTAGATCAGGACAGACACTGGCTTCTGGAGTGGTGGGGGGGTGCAGCATTGCCCAGACTGCCTCAATGCTGTGCTGTGGTCCATGGGACCACCTGGGACACAAGGTAGCTCCCCGAGGGTGCAGTGAACATTGGGTGTCAGGTCCTGAGCTCCTCAAAGGCCAGGTCAGACTGACACTTTGTGCCACCCCTGAGGGGACCCAACATAATGCCCCATCTTGCCTGGCCCAGAAGCTCTTATCTCACTTGGCTTTCATGTTTTTCTTTCCTTTGCAGCCACCAAAATAGAAGAACTAACACAGAAATACCAAGTCTTCAGTGACAGCCTGCAGGAAGGCATGGGATAGTGGGGGGCTGTAGCCTTCAGCTCCTGGGGGTGGGGTGGGGTTGGGTGGGGTGGGTGGGAGGGACAGGAAACCTCAGCTTTCACCAATAAGTGCCCCCTTGCCTACTCTTTGCTTCTGTCACTGTCATCCATCCAGCCTGGGGCTGCATGGTCTCCTTTCTGTCCCAAATGGTCCAGGTTCCCTCTGCCTGTCTCCTACTCCTTTCCACAGCCATCCAGTTGTTTGGCATGTCCCGCTTACCCTGCCTAGCTACACGCTAAGGTGGCCCTCCCTGCCCTTATGGCCTCAGGGTCCCAGGGCACACTCCTAGCAGCCCTATGCCCGGGAGCTGGCCTGTCTTCCCACCTGGCCAGGTGTTCAGCACCCGCTTGGGAATTCTTGATGTGGCCTGACTGGTTGTCCCGGAAGCTGCTCCCTGGGCTTCCTGGGTGACCCAGTATCTCCTTGAGTAGTGCACCTGTCACTGCCACCTCCCTCCCTTACAGCCTGAAAACAGGCAAGACAGGCAGGGCCCCACCTTTTCTTGCTCCCCCAAGTCTCCTGTGGGTGCTCGAGGCCAGGAGGCCCCCCTGACACAGTCACCACTGTTCAAGTGAGGGCCACTGTGCCCCTGCTGTCAAGAACTGCCATCTAGCTGGGCGTGGTGACGCATGCCTATAACTCCAGCACTCAGTGAGGCTGAGGCAGGAGGATTGTTGTGAGTTCGAGATCAGCCTGAGCTATAAAGTGAGCTTAAGGCCAGCCTGAACTGCATAGTGAGACCCTGTCTCAAAAAGACAAAAAAAAGAACTGCCATCTTGTGCCCCAGAACGAGATCCTCGGGGCATCATACATCTGGACTGAGGATGGCCCCATGGCCACCCTCCATCTTGATGGCGCCCTTCACTTGGAGCCGGGTGGACAGGGAAGCCCTGAGATGGTCACCATTGCTTCTGGGTTCCCCAGGCTTCCCAGCTGGCCCATGTTGCCTTGTCTCCATACCCGCCAGCCCTACTGCTTTCACCACAGCTTCTGCTACATGCCTGTCAGATGTCTTGGGCCCCCACACTTGAAGCAGATCCATCGCCTCCTGGTTAGGCCCACCTGGGCAGCATCGACTCCAGGCCTGTCCTTGGAGCAGCATTTCCCCTGCATAGGCTGTTGCGGCTTGGTACCATCCCACTTGCGGGGGGACCAATGGGGTGATGTTCCAGCATGGAGCCTGGCTCCACCAGGCCCGCAGCTGCAGTCAGGTCCCCACCACCTTCGTGGGGCCCTGCTTCCTCGTGCCTGTGAGGACACGTTCCTCCCGCCATCAGCAGCCTGCATATGTGGAGCCTGCTTCCTGATGTGTAAACACGGGCGTGTGTCCTGGTGGTGGTGCGATGGTGAGGGGGCGGCGAACAAGCCGGCTGCGCAGGTCCTGCGGCCTCAGGCCCCTGGTTGCCCAACACGCGCCGGGGGGCGGGCCACAGTTGTTGATTAAAGGCCGCCTGGAGCAGCCCGTACGGAGACAGGTGCCAGCAGCCGGCAGCTCAGGACGCCAGTCAGCTCCTGCCCCAGGTAAGTCAGCAGCGTGGTGGGGTTGGTGAGGCTGGCCACAGGCTTCAAAGTGGGCAGAAACCATCCAGGGTGGCGCTTCTCTGCCAGTGAGGCCAGCCAATTGCCAGGCTCCCCAGAGCCCATTCAGGGCCCAAGGCTGCTGGGGGGCTGCCTGCCTTCCCAGAACTCTGCCGAGGCCTGTGCTGGACACCTGCCTGGTGGCCTGATCTCATCACAGCCAGTCTGCCTTCTGTTCCTTGCTGTGTGGCACTAGTGGGGTTGAGGGACAGAGAGGAGGGGACAGCGAGGCCCTAGGAGGCCCCATCATGGACAGAAGGGACAACAATAGGCCCTGGCCCCTGATCCTGTGCTGTGGAAGCAAAGGCTGCACAGGGTGGGGCAGGGGCCAGTGAGTCCCTGTCTCTTCAGCCTCTTGTTTGCCCCGCAGCTTCAGGCCTCATCTGTTCTGTGAGAAGACCACCATGTCTGAGCTGCCCCGGGCTGAGACCTTCGTCTTTCTGGACCTGGAAGCCACTGGGCTCCCCAACACAGACCCGGAGATTGCAGAGATCTCCCTTTTTGCCGTACACCGCTCATCCCTGGAGAATCCAGAACGTGACGAGTCTGGAGCCCCTGTGCTTCCCCGTGTCCTGGACAAGCTCACACTCTGCATGAGCCCGCAGCGGCCCTTCACAGCCAAGGCCAGCGAGATCACCGG
Organism: Ctenomys sociabilis; assembly: GCA_004027165.1. Lineage (NCBI taxonomy): Eukaryota > Metazoa > Chordata > Mammalia > Rodentia > Ctenomyidae > Ctenomys > Ctenomys sociabilis. The sequence goes on from PVKA01013189.1 coordinate 23,534, forward strand.
CCTGAGCAGCGAGGGCCTGGCGCAGTGCCGGAAGGCCGGGTTTGATGGCGCTGTGGTTCAGAGCCTGCAGGCCTTTCTGAGCCGCCAGGAGGGCCCTGTCTGCCTAGTGGCCCACAACGGCTTTGATTATGACTTCCCCCTGCTATGCACAGAGTTGCAGCGCCTGGGCGCCCACCTGCCTCAGGACACTGTCTGCCTGGACACACTGCCAGCACTTCGGGGCCTGGACCGCACCCATAGCCACAGCACCCGGGCTCAGGGCCGCAAGGGCTACAGCCTGGGCAGCCTGTTCCACCGCTACTTCGGGGCTGAGCCAAGCGCAGCGCACTCTGCTGAGGGTGACGTACACACGCTGCTGCTCATCTTCCTCCACCGTGCCACTGAGCTGCTTGCCTGGGCTGACGAGCAGGCCCGCAGCTGGGTGCACATTGAGCCCATGTACACACCGCCTGATGGCCCGCATGCTGAGGCCTGAGCCCTTGTTCAGCTGCTTGCTCGCTCACCCGGCCCAGCTCAAGCCTGCAGCTGTTGCGGACTGGAACCTTGCTGCACCTCTGCCTGGCCCTTCCCAGTGCAGAGCCCTGGGCTCATGCGCCTGCCAGGCCACTGGCCTGCCCTACCTCTGGACAGCATGTGAGCCCAGCACTCTGCTCTTTCCAGCTCCTTCCCTCCTTGTTTCTCAATAAACATCACCAATTTCTCAGCAGCTGACTCACTGGCGAGACTCTTGGGAGGCAAGGAGCTATGTTGCGCAGGAGTGGAGGCCCCCATCACCCCACTATGGCCTATCCCTGTGGATTTATGGGTGGGGAGATGGCAGTGCTACTAGACTCCTCCAAGGGGTGGTGGGCTAAGGCTATATAGATCCTCAGCAACCAACCACCTGCGCTCTGCCTGGCTAGCCCCTTACTGGCACCCTGAGTACCAGCCTCTAGGTTTGTTGCCTCAGAACCCCAAGAAATGGATGAGCAGGACATTGGAGTGCACAGGCTGTATTTGTGCCCAAGGTAAGGGGAGCTGGGTCTGCAGGGCTGCTACCTGCCTGGGTGCAGTGCCCACTAGCCCTTGCCCACTGGGGGCCCACCTGGCACCTCTGTCCCTACTCTGTGAAGAGTGCTGGGAAGAAGGCTCTTGGTGCCCTCTCATGGGTGTGGGGCACATCACAGGCACTGACCTGAGGTCCTAGGAAAGGTAGGAACCTGCCTGGAGGCTGCAACCCTTGTGGTGTGCCCCTGGGAGGGCTGGAGGTCTCCAGCCAGGAGAAGCCAGCCACCTCGCTGGGTTTCGGGTTGCCAGGGAACCTTCTTTAGGCTCCACCCTGAGGTATTTTTGTCTCTTGGGGCCGCCTATGTCACCAAATGCTGGGCAGGTAAGGGGTGGGGTGGCCATGCCCAAGTGACTCACTAGTGCAAAGTCTCCAGCTTTGTGCAAGCCAGGCCCGCTCAGGGAACCTGAAGTAGGTCACAATGACTAGGGCTGTTGCAAGTGTGAGGTGTCAGGATGACAAAGCATGGCTGCATCAGACCATCCTGGGCTAAGGGAGGGACCCGAAGACCATCCTGCTTAGCAATAGGCTATGACCTGCCTCCTGGCAGAGGTGGAGGTCGCTCTCTGTCTACTTGTGGACCTGTTGGCTGTCTAGGAACTTGCTGCAAGTGGAAGTGTGTTCTTGCACAGGGACTGCCCCATGGGCAACTTCCGCATCATGCGCAATTGTGACTCTCCTGCCTTGATGTGTCAGGTAGAAGCAGTGACAGAGCTCTGCATTGCAACTTGGCACCTTCATGGTACCCTAAGTTTTACCTGGCTCTCCATCACTTCTGCTGTTGTTTGCTTAAGCCTGGGCAATCCATACAGGGCTCAAGCCAGCTGTGCCCTGTGTACCAACCAGTGGCATGGCTCTTTTCCCTCTGTGGGCTCAAGTTGCCAACTCATGTTGCCAGAGGTGACTTAGCGAGAGATTCAAGACACATTGATGAGTACCTCACACATCCCCAGATGTGTGCCAATCCATAGTAATGGTGAATGTGGTCAGCGATGGTGGGATAGCTTGAAGTTTCTCCTTTATAAAATTTTTCTTTGTGTGGTCCATGTTTGCAGCATGAGGACCACCCTATGCACAGGGAGTTGGGACACAGACATGATGCATCTCAATTCTTTCTACTCCCATTTCCCTCCTGTCTGGGTCCTCTTGTAAAAGGTCTATCTCCTTGTTTCCTGTTATCTAGCTTTTATTTTGCTCTTTAACTTATATGGGTATCTCATATAAGAAACCATGTAATATTAAAGCTCATGTGTCTGATTTATCTCACGTAGCAACACGGTCTCAAGGTGTGTCCATTTATCTACAGATGACTCAAGGTTATCCTTTATGGTAGAGTAGTGCCCCATGTGTGTAAATTCCAGTTGTCATCCATGCTTCCTTCATTTTTAATATAATGTCTATAATTTACTTTTTAATAAGTAGTACTTTTTGCCTATCAGTTCTAAATGTTCCCAGATGTTTAGCATCTCAGAATCACTAACAGAACAATAAGGGAATAGCCAGACCATCATAGTAGTGCTAGAAGATGAGAGCCTGGAAGGCAGAGCAGCATCCACAAGGGTTCGCTGTGCACCACCCATGCCACCCCAGCTCCCACTCCCAGGTGTTCACCCAGGACAAGAGCTTGTGTGACCACATGGGCTGACCCAGGAATGCTCACCCAGCCCTAGAGCTCCAGCTTGCCCCTGGCCACCCACCTGCCCCTGGCTGAGCCATGTCACTGATGGATACTGGGCAGCCAATGGGGATGTCACTGTGATCACAGGAGCATCCCTGGGAGATGTGTGTGACCCCAGGCACTTGCCAACAGGGCAGTCTATAGGGTGAGAAATGCTAAAATTGAAGGGCCGGGGGCGTATCTGGTTTGTCCTTGTGCAGGAGATGGTGTGAGCCATGCTGTGCAGAAGTCCAGGGCTGCCCTCCTTGTCTGTCACTGCAGGGAGACCTGGCACCACTTGAGACCAAGGCCTTCCATCGTGGGGGCAGGGGTTCCTGGGGGTTCCCGTTCCCTCACACACATGCACACAGCACATTCAGACTGTAGTAGTCCTTTGGGCGTTACTTTACTGTTCTTTCCCTTCTTCTTTGCCTGCCTTCCTTTGTCCTTTCTGTTTTTTCTTTCTTTCCTTCCTTCTTCCTCCCTCCCTCCCTTTCATCCCTCCATCCTTCCTTCCCTTTTTAGTGGGGACTGCACTCGGCCTGCACTCCCTGTGCCTTGCTTGCCTCCCCCAACCCTTTTTGGTGTGTTTTTGACACAGGGCCTTGCCATGCAGCCCAGGCTGGCATTGAACTTGCCAGTCTTCTGTCTCAGCCTTCTGAGTGCTGGGATACCGACATGACCCAGCACACCTGGCTTCATTTGCCTTTAAGTCTCTGGAACACTTGCATCTCCTAAGGAGCCCACCTGGAGCAAGGACCTGGGAAGTCCTCGGTCTAAAGAAAATGCCATAGGCTGTATGGTGGGAAAGTAAGCGAGACATGGGAAGTCAAACTAGACATGGTTTTCCTTATGTGAGAAAGCACAAATACAAATAAAGCAAAGGAGAGATGGCGAGAAACAGGTGATGTTTTGGACCTGGAGAAAGGGCTGAGGGGGGAGAGGGGAAAGAGGGAGGTAGGGGCTCAGAAACAGTTACAATATGTTTTGGATACATATGTGCACCTCCCCTGCATGCATGTGATTAGTAGACCACATAGAAAGAACCACTGTGCACGTCTGGAGGTTCCAGCTCAAAGTGCCAGCAGGCTGGGTGCCTGACAAGTGTGCTTCTCTTCCTCTGCAGCCCCTTCCTGCTCGGCCTCTGCTGGCATGTGACCGAGCATACATTTTCGGAATCAATGTTTGTGAGCTGTGTGAAGTTTCTAGAGCTATGCTGTTGTGTTCATTCTGATACACCAACTTTATTAGATTAAGGAACAGCTGCCAACTAGAGAGCATGCTCCTGCATGGGCCTGGGGGGCCGTGGAGGTGGAACCTCACCCTTTCCTCTGGCTATGTTTCTCTGTCCCTCTTCTGCTGAGCAGCAGCGCCAGGCAGAGCTGCCCCCCCATGCTGCTTCTGCCTCGGAGCGGGCTGACCATGGACTTCATGCCCTGAAACTGTGCATCAGATGAGGCCCTCATCCCGGACGCTGTGGGTGCCGAGCAGTGTGGCTCCAGACCGAGACAGCTGGGAGACTGCATCTCTTTAAGGGATGTGGACTTTGTATATAGTTCTAAAATATAGTTTGACAATTGTGTAACTATTCAGTTTCTTTATATATATTTTATTATTTTTCAAAAGCTATGACATCTGTCCAATTCTACAGTAGTATAGAAAATTCTTGTTTTAATTACATTTTACCAAGGTTGTCACATCTAGTAGCTTTTTTGCACTTAGTTGCTGTGTGTTTGTGTTCACTGCTTTATGATGGGATTAATGAGGATTCCAGTGACATTTGTCCAGCATGGGAATTTTTTCTTATCATACTCAGATTGAACCAATGGCATTAACACTGAGCTACATCCCCACTACCAGCCCTATTTTATTTTTTATTTTTGAGACAGGGTCCTGTCAAGTTGCCATACCTTGGCTTGAATTTCTTGTGCTCTTCCTGCCCCTGCCTCCAGGGGTGCTAGGAGTGCAGCTATCCACTGGCATGGCTGATTGAGGATAAGGACCCATGGCTTCACATGTGTTTGGCAAGTGCCCCACCACTCAGCTATATCCTTAGCCCTGTTCATTTTAAAATAATGTCTTGCTAAATTGCTGGGGTTGGCCTGGAAATTACCACCTTCCTGCCTCGGCTGGGATCCCAGGCAACATGCTCAGCTGTGAAGAGATCTTGAGGCACTGTTTCATGGGCTGTGGAGGCTGCAGGGTGCTCTGGGAGGCCAGAGACCAAGGGAAGAGTGGCAGTCCAAGTCCAGGGGGTCCCTGGAGCATAACTTTTCAGTCTTTGTAAGGCCTTCAACTGATTGGATGAGGCCTACCCTACTCTGAATATCAAAATCAGTTCACAGCCACTCTAGACCATTTGTGACTGAAGACAGTGCTTTCACCTGGCCAAGATGATTCGATGATGGAGCCTGCAGTCTTTGCCGTCTGGCTTTTTTCTCAGGGCAGAGCACTCCCTAGTGTGGAGCAGGCCTCACAGCATGCTCTGCCTGCTGCGCTGCCACTGCCAGCCCAGTGCAGAGTGAACTGCCACTCTGCTTGTGGTGAATGACTGTTTGCACCCCAGTTCTGGCAGTCCTTCTTCTGCTGGGTGTGCTGTTGCGCTGGACCTTTCCCCATCTCCTGGCTACCAGAGTATGCAGGGAAGCTGCCCTGGGACCCCTTTAGGCTGTGGTTCATTCTTCCTGGATTTTTTTGAGACAGGGTCTTGCTATGCTGTTCAGGCTGGCCTTGAACTTACTATGTAGGCCAGGCTGGCCTCTACCTTACACAGCTCTCCTGTTGCAGCCTCCCAAGTGCTAGAATGAAGCAAGCCTGCTTGGTTCCTTTTCTTTGGAAGTTTCCAAGATGCTCATTTCTGTCAGAGGAGCTCAGGAATGTTTCCTAGGCCTGGTTTGGCAATGATTTCACTAGGAGCTTGGTCTGACCCTGATCCTGTTGTCTGTCTTCCTGTTGGCCTAGCCCTGGCTTACCTTGGCTCCCCACTGTCCTGAGGAGGAGGTGTCCTGGCCCACCAGGTCCCACAGTGGCAGTGCCCCTTTAGTGGGGTGAAGTAAGATAGTCGTCACGGTCCCCATCAGGCCCCAGTTTCCCTCAGTGGCTTAGGGGGCTCTACCTGTCCAAGGGCCAAGCACAGCTGGCTGTGCCCTTCCTGGATGCCTCTGTGGCTCCAGGTAGCCAGGGTGCTGGTCTCCTTGACCCAGGCTCCTCCCCGTGGGTGTGGAAAAAACCAACAGTGACCCATGTGGGCATTCTGTCAGGCAGCGAGGTCCCCATGGCCAGGGAGGATGCCCCTGCAGCTGATTCGCCAGCATCTCAGCAGATGGTCCCATGGTCTAAGCATGCCTGGGAAGGGCGCTTGGAGCCAGGCAGGGTTGTGGAAGCTCCTGGAAGGGATGCGCAAAGGCCCATGGCTCCAAGCTCTCTCAGAGATGCTCTTGTGGGGGAAAGATGACTGGAGGTGGGGTGCTGGGGCCTAGGGCCCAGGTGAGCTCAGGCCAAAGGCTTTGAGATGGACACCTGGCCTGCTCATTACCCCTCTGGGTCCTGTGAGCTTCTGGGCTCACACTAGGGTGTGAGGTGTGATCTTTCCCCTGTACTCCTAGCCCCCAGCAGGGACTGGAGAGAATCCAATGTTCTTTGCCCTGCCTGCCTGGTTCCCTACCTACCCCACCCAGGGCCATGAGTCTGGGCACCACTGGGGCTCCTGGCAAGTGTGTTCAGTGGTCTTGTTGGATCTTTCTGCTTCCCTGGGCTTTGTGGATGTGCTGGCATACAACTGTCATCCCAGCACTCAGGAGGCTGAGGCAGGAGGATTGTGACATGTTCAAGGCCAGCCTGAACATGAGAGAGACCCTGTCTCAAAAAACAAAACAAAAAAGCTGTCAGCAGGAGCAGCAAGCAGACAGCAGTCCTGTGGGCTGTTGGGGACCTCATGTGCACATGGGATGTGAACTTGGGGTGCCAGGATAGTGGGTTGCTCAAGGCACCCCAGAGACCAGCTCCGAAGATGGGTGGCAGTTCTGGTGGCAGGAGGGAAGGACAAGCACAGGCCTGTGGTGGTGTGAGGACTGCTGGGGGCTTGGAAACAGGCTCAGGCTGCTCACCAGAGGCAGGGCTTTGTCGCTGCCAGCTGTCCTGCCCCCTGCGCCTGGAGTGTTGCTGCCATCACGGGGAGCGTTGCATACCTTGCTTATGGGACACCAGCACCAAGGCCAGGAGGGAGCTGGAAGTTGCGAGGGACCTCAGCTAGGGGTGGGTGACTGGCATGCCTCTGTCCCTCAACTCTGAGCAATGGGAATTACCTCACAGGTTGTCCCCAGTTTCCTCCTCCATGAAATGGCAGCGACGCAGCTACTGGGAGGGTGGGTGATGCTCAGTGCTATCTTCCTTTGGAGCCCGCGTACACACAAGCCATGTATGCATCGTCCCATTGCCTCTGAGCCTTAGAGGGCTGCCTGGATCCTGCCATTTCATTCTTTCTCACTACCCCTGCCTCACTGACCTCCAGCTGCACAGGCCCCCAACACACCAAGTGTGTACCTACCTGTAGTGGACTAGAGATGGCACAGAAATACAGACAGGCAAAGCGGAGACAAGGAAACAATTTTCATTTTAAAATTGTACTTAATAAAAAAAACCCTGCAGCTTCAGAACACTATCAAAGTTACCCAAAGTGAGAATTATTTTTCCCTCCCAGGCTTTTCACTCCTAAATTCCTAAGTTAAAATTTAAAACAAAACAAAAGAATAGAGCCAGGTGTGGTGGTGCCTGCCTGTTTACCCAGCGCTCTGGGAGGCTGAGGCAGGAGGATAGCAAGTTGGAGGTCAGCCTAAGCAACTTAGCCAGAACATGTCTTAAAAAAATGACATAAGGCGGGGGCATGTAGCTCAGTGGAGAGGCCCTGGGTTCAACACTCAATACCACAAAATTCAAACAAATCTCTTAAAATAAAAACAAACCCCTCAACCCCAGCAAAAATGGCTGAGCTGTTCCATGGAGGTGCGTTGAAATCCCTGTCTTCTCTTTGAGGACCTCCTAAGGTGGCATCTGCTCACACCTGAAAGGATGCCCCCACCTCCACTATCTGTGTCTGAATCCCTGGGCTCTGTGACTGTGACCTTGCTCAGAAAAAGGCTCTTTGCCCACAGAATTGCGTGGAAGGGCTTGCTTGATCCAAGGCCAGCCTGGGTTACCTGAGTGAGTTCTGCAGCCAATGACAAATGTCTTTGAGGGAGATATGGCCACAAGCCAAAGATTGCCCTGACCTCCAGATGCCGGAAGGGGCAAGGAGGGAATCTCACCTGGAGACCTGGACTTCCAGCCTCTAGAACAATGAGACTAAGTTTCTGTTGTTTCCAGTACCCTCTCTGGCTTGAGTGGTTTGTGACAGTACCCCAGTGCCTTTGCACTGGCCAAACCTGTGGCCCACTGCACTTCTCTTGAAAAGGGAAGCTGTGGGAGCCCCTCCATTCCTGCATGCTGCCTCCCTGCAAGCTTTTCCTTCCGAGCGTGGAGCATCCCAGCGACTTGGCCTCTCCACCTCCTTTCAGAGCCATTTCCAAATGGGCAGACTTAGGATTCCAGGAAAGCTGAAGAGGTGCCCATGAATGGCAGGGCAAAGAGATATGTTCTGGAGCCCAACCTGGGCACGCATGTGCAGTTGCTTTCCAGTGCGGAGGCCCCAGGTAATTCCTGTGCATCCTCAGCCATGTGTGAAGTGCTCCACCAAGGGGCATTGTGGACAGGGATAAGCCCAAGGGGATCGACTAGGACCCTGCAGCCCACTCCAGTACAGGGACACACGGAGGACCCTTCTCACCTCTTTCAGCTTCTTGGGGCCCCACACTGATCCCTGCATCTCTTCAACCCCCATGTTTGAGCTCTCACAGCTGTTTCTTTGTGTCTCTATGTCCTCATTCCATGCTCTCTTTCTTTTTGTTTCTTTTTTTGGGGGGGAGGGGGAAAGTGTTGCTTTGTGGTGCAGGCTGGCTTCCTGCCAACCCCTCACATGTAGTTTTTATTTTGAGTCAAGGTATTGCTAAGTGCTCAGCTGTCTAAGCGCCTGCCTGGCTGGACCGTGGGGCTTCTCCACTCGGGACTCTGCATTCACTGATCTCTCTTGGGATGGCCAAGGGTAGCTCCCTCATTATGTCCTGGCTCTAGTCAGTGAGCAGAATATGTGACACGGGGATATCATCCACCCACAAAGACTTGAGGTTTATGTACTGGCGGTAGAAGAACTTCTCAGAGAAGTTATGGGCATGAAAGTGCTCCCAGGCTGGCTTAAAACTTGTGATAATCCTCTTGACTTAGCCTTCTGAGTTCAAAGCCAGCCTGGGGTAACAGTGACTTCAAGGCCAGCCTGAATGACATAGTGAGACCCTGACAAGAAAAAAAGAGAAGAGTTAAATGTAGTGTGCTACCTCTTGACCCAGAAGTGCCACTCCTACCTTTGTACCCACGAGAAATGAAAATATATGGTCACACTGAAAGTCCTCATACACAATGTTCATAGCAGCTTTATTTGTCACATTGTCACATGGAAACAACACAGATGCCCACCAACAGGTCTTCAGGGGTACTGTGGCTACTACTGCGGGGAAAGAGAGTAGTGTGGTTGCACGCAGACTCCAGGGTGAGCCTCAGAAGAATTGTACTGAGTGGAAGCAGCCACGTGTGTGCTGGGTGAGCCCATTTACACAGAGTTCCAGAGATGCACGTTTACCTATAGTATTAGAAAGCAGAGCAGCGATTGTGGGGGTGGGGGACACAGGCCACTTTGGGAAGAGGTGGGTAATATTCACTGTCCTGATGGTGGGGATGATTTTACAGATGTACACGCTTGTTGGAACTCGCCAATTGCACAGCTTACACACATGCCAGCTATCATATTTCTATCGTGCCTCCACAAAGTTGTTGAACAAATGTAAAATCCAGCAGGAGCGCCACATCTGCAGTGGCCTTCATGTCCAGCCTGCACATTGCTAGGTGGGAGGGAAGGACAAAGGTGGGCTTTCCTGAACCCCAAGGGGCTCCGAGGCCTTGGTGAATGCCCAAGGCTCTGAACCTAGAGGTGTTCCGGTGAGGATATATGCAGCTGTCCTGGCCCTTGTTTCATGAAGTGCAGGTGCACTGTGGCTGGCAAAAGCCAAAGCCAACTCCAACAGCATGGGGCGTGGAGCCTGAGAGGAAAGCAGGTGGGTGCCCTAAGCTCCCTCCCATCGATGTCACTGGGGCCACAGGCCGACACTCAAGCATCAGATCTTTGTGTACACAGCCCTGGAGATCAACAACTCATTACAATTGCTTCCTTACCTCAATCATAGACCAGTTGTTTCATGTTATTAAAATCCTGCTCCCATCTGGAACCAAATCAAGTCCAGAGTCTGTGCGTGGGATAGCAGGCCCTCCCCAATTTGCTTCTTACGGATCTTCAAGCTCAGAACCGCTTCTCCCAGTGCACCTCACAGTCTCTCTTCCTGCCGTGCAGCCCAGCCCAAGCTTTTCTGTCGAAACCCCACCACTGGTTTAAGTTTTATGCTCTAGTTGCCCCTCAAAAGAAAAGGCAGGTGGCAGTGATCACCCCCACTGCTCACTGGCAAGCGGCATGGAGCCCCCCTTCTGAGTAGCACAGAAGCAAGAGCCAGTGTTCTTCCTAGGTGCTCTACTTCGGTCTACATGAAGCCCACAAGTCTGCACTGCATGTCTCAAAGAAAATGCAGCTCCTGACGGCCTATAGGCAACCCTAAACTGACAGATGCCGAGTTACACTGAGAACTGACAAACAGAAAAGATCTGCTGTTGCTGCTACTCTCCATGTCATTTATCTAGGTAAACACCATGGAAGCTAGGGCTTTTCAGGGTACTCCAATGACATCAGAGTGCAGTGGGCACACTCCCCTGGCGGGCACTTTGTGCAGGACATGCCTGTACACAGTCCTTCCTGTGGTGCGACATGTGGGTATAGGACAGGGTGAATAAAGGTTGAAGCTAGAACTAGCGTGTACACTGACACACGTGGGAGAGCTGCTGACTGCCTGGCTTGGAAAACTCAGTTATTCACTTCCCAGCAACAAGAGGGACCTCAGAGTGGCTGTGATGGAGGCCACAGCAGCCTCCTGCTGCTGGCCCTTGCCCTGCACGGGGATAGGCCTCCTGCATCTGTGACAGCCCCAGTGGAGATCGTAGGAGCCTCACAAAATCGCACTTTCCAACGATGTCCCCAGGGACTCCAAGGACACCACCCTAATGCTTCTTTTGCAACATGAAAAGCCTAGCTTGTGGATATGCTCCGCTGCCTCCAGGGGTGGCTACAGCTGGCTCCAACAGAGGCAGCAACCAGAATGCTCAGCACGCAGCTCTCCGTCACATGTACTTGCCAGTGCTGGCACCAGGCTCGGCACAGAGGGCACAGGGGCCACACACGACACACAGCTACAGTCAACAGGGCAGGCTGACAGGTACAAAGGCAACCACAGGACATAGGCACAGGGGTCACTAGAGGTGGCTGAGTCAAAAGCAAGTTACAAAAATGCTGGAATGTTCAATAGGCTTTTATATCTGACACGTGTGTGTCTGTGTGTGTGTGTGTGCGCGTGCACGTGCGCGCGTGCACACACAGGCCTGCATGAAATGTCTGGAGCCGTCCTGGGGACTGGAGTTCCAAGCAGCATCTTCAGAAGGAAGCCTGGATTTCCAGTCTCCTCATATTCTGCTGGCAGGTGTCCCCAGAAACAGTCTCAATGACACTGATCGCCTGCTGACCCTCATGAGAGACAAAGCCCTGCTCTACCCTGGCTGTGGAGAGGGCTGAAAGGAGGTGGCCAGCACACTGGGTTCAAAGCACCCAGGCAGAGATTGATCTCCTGGGCCTCTGGGGACAGTGACTTCAGCTAGCTGTGTGCTCTGCCCAGGAGGGCACCCCAGGGCATTCAGTAAAGTGCCATTTGAAGGGCTAAGAGGAAGACAGGCTTGGATCATGGCAGGGACAAGAGGGGACGGCTTCTCAGGCATGGGCCTGGGATGGCCCTCTTCTGCTACCTGAGGTCTCTTCACTGGATGTGGATCCAGATTCTTACTTTAGGAGTCATTCCCTGACAATCTCAAATAGCAAAAAATTCTATTTTCAACTTATGTTATCCCTGAATACAAAGACATTCAAAACGGTGGCACCTCAAGGATTCTAAGAAGTGTAACACGGAAAGTAGGTGCCCAGCACTTACATTCAATTTAGTGCTACCTAAATGCAAATTCTAACCTGGGTGGCTTGTCTCCTTCTTGTCACTGCCCAAGGGCGCGCTGCATGAAGGGTAGGAGCAGGACATTTTAAAGCTTCAGGCACTAGGGGGTGGGAGGGGCACAGAGGGCACCAGGTGCAAGAAGGGGACCGAAGCCAGCAGGTTGGCAGGAGTGTCCACGTCTGGCCAAAACTCCACTCCTATGAGGGAACAGAAAAGGAGGTTCCTCTGCTCCCACGGGGCTGGGCACAGCTCCGAAAACCAGCAGGGGTCACTCGGAAGGGCGAGCGTGCCCCCCCCCCGCTGGTGCTTGGAAGGAGCGCAGGGTGCCTGGCACCTTCCTGGTAGCGGCTGGGCGATTCCAGAGCCCCCTCCATTTGTAAGCTCTGAAAGCATTAAAGTGCTTTTAGCATCTTCTACCCGCAAACACTAACAACCCTTAGGGGGAGGCAAAGAGTCCCATCCCATGAGAGAACATGGGCGGACCATCCCTCTGTAAACTCAAAGTAGTGTCCCTTCACACAGCAGGTGGCAGGCATGCCTACGGGACAGTGACTCTGTAGGACACAAACCTGCCCATACTCTCCATATGCACGGCCTGTGCACATGCGGGTGCCCTGCGGTGGCCAGGTGACAGTGGGGATCGAGGAGCAGTAGCTATGGTCAGTCGCATTGTCAAGGACTTGGGAAAGTGAGGGAAGGGATACTGGGTCTCCGCCTAAGGACGCTGAGGCAGATGGCCCTCGGGAAGGCCGTGCTCCCCTCGGACTCGCTGCCCTGTTTCTCGGCCTCAGGGTGAGACTGGATCCTGCGGCTTCGCAGGCCCCAGGATGCCGGCATGGGGGCCGTTGTCGTCCCCTCCGCTGGGCTGAGCCTGGGGACTGTGGTGGAGCAATTTCTCACCGTGGGTGCGCTGCAGGCCATCCAGCGGCGCCTTGCTCTCGGCGCTCTGCTCACAGTGCTCACAGGCATGCTGCTCCGGGCTTTCCCAGGCCTCAGTAGAGCTGCTCTCGCTAGAGCTGCTCTCGCAGCTCTCTGGGGAAAGAGCCCCGCGGGGCCCCCGCCGGCGCTCCAGCAGGAGCACGCATCCTCGCCCGGGGCCCTTGTCGCGGCCGCGGCGCCGGGAGGGCTGCACGTCGCCGTGTACGGCCTGGTGCTTGAAGAGATTGGCCCGGCGGCCGAAGGCCTTGCCGCACTCACTGCACTCGTAAGGCTTCTCGCCGCTATGCACCCGCTGGTGCTGGCTGAGGCCCGAGCGGCCGCGGAAGGCCTTGCCGCACTCCCCACACGCGAAGGGCTTGTCGTCGATGTGCACGCGCTGGTGGTGGATGAGCTGTGAGATGCCTGTGAAGGCCTTGGGGCACCGGTCGCACAAGTAGGGCTTCTGGCCGCTGTGAGTGCGCTCGTGCTCGATGAGGTTGGAGCTGCGGCTGAAGGCCTTGCCGCAGTGGACGCACTCATAGGGCTTCTCTCCACTGTGGATGCGCTCGTGCTCGAGCAGCGCGAAGCTGCGCCGGAACAGCTTCCCGCACTCGGCGCAGGAGAAGGGCTTCTCGTCGCTGTGGATGATCTGGTGCTTGACGAGGTTGGAGCTCCGCGTGAAGGTCTGGCCGCACTCCTCGCACGCATACGGCTTCTCGCCGCTGTGGATGCGCTGGTGCTCGAGCAGCGCAAAGCTGCGCCGGAACCGCTTCCCGCACTCCCGGCACACGTAGGGCTTCTCACCGCTGTGGATGATGCGGTGCTTGATGAGGTTGGAGCTGCGGCTGAAGGACTTTCCGCACTGCTGGCACAGGTACCGCTTCTCAGTGCCCTTGGACCACTGTGGCCTTGGAGCAGGATGGCGGCCCTGGGGACTTCTCTGTGCAGCCATGGAGTCACCCTGCCGCCTGGCCCTCCTTGCCGCCCTGGGGCTCTGTATCCTGCCACCTGCAAAAACAGATAAGGCCAACCTGTGTCACTGCTTCTGGGGGCCCTCGTGCACGTTTGGCTCTCTGTACCCTCACACTGGGCAAGAACAAGGTGACCCCAAGCACAAGAGTGCCAGGCAGGCAGCCGGGAGTACAGATGAGGGAGCGGAATGACCTGGAAAAGGCAGGGTGTGTGTAGGTCCCACCCACCCCCAGGAGGCCAGGGTAGTGGCTCACTCACCTGCCTTCGAGTGGAGGTCGGCCACCCATGGCCCTGCCCCTCGCTCCAGCTGGGCCACCAGGTAAGGTTTGGAGGAGGCGAGTCCTGTGCCGGGAAATGACCAAGCACAGTCACCCCTGAGCACACTGCAATCTGGACAGCCTCAGGTGACAGAGCAGGAAGGACTCTGGAAAAGTTCCCTTGGGCAGGTCCAGGGAAAAGCCACCCCCAGCCCCATGCCTGTGAGGGCCAGCAAGAGCCCTGGATGGAGACAACCCTTCGTGCAGGCTCGGTCACAGTAGGCATGAGGAGAGCTGCCTTAGATGTAAAGCTCCCTCCTGGGAGGCCTGAGCCCGGCCTGCACACTGTACTGGCAACCTGCCAGGCAAGGTGGGCTCCCAGGGTCCTCTCAGTGTCCACACTCGGCAGAGTGGAGGTGGTGTCACCTTCATTCCAGAGCACTGGCCTGTGACCCTCTGCTTTCCCCGTTAAGTGGCAGGATGGACTCCTGAAGAAGAGAGCCTGGGTATGTGTTGGCGAGGGAAGGGGAGAGCTGCCCACCCTTCCAGAGTGCTCAACTCTGTATAGCAAGTGAATTTTTTTGCTTTGAGACATGAACTACTGTGTAGTTCATGATGGCTTTGAACTCACTATGTGGCCCAGGCTAGCCTTGAATTCGTAGTGATTATCCTGCCTCAGCCTCCTGAGTGCTGGGATGACAGCTGTGCACCACCACTCCCAGCTACAAAGCCCGATTGTTGTAAAAACAATCTAGGTCTGAAATAATGCCTTTAAATATTCTAGTGTAGCTGGTACGGTGGTGCATACCTGGCATTCTCTGGCACGAGGAGGCTGAGGCAGGAGGATGGGAGGGTCACTGTGAGGTTGAGCAGATCTTGTGTTCTATCTATCTATCCTCTATCTCAGGAAAAGAAAAATTTGAATAAAAATTTTAATACTAAATTTATTGAGAAACCATGAGATTAATACACATTACAATCATAAGAGGTGCTCAACGTGGTGGCCACTGGCTACCAGACATTTATTGGTGTGGTGAATGACTGCTTGGGTAACCCTGGACACTGAGGTTGCTGCACCCGCACTTTTAGTTACTTCTCTAAGGGCCTGTGGTGTAGTAGGTTTTCTGTGACATATGACTTCTTCTAGGGTCCCCCACAGATAAAAGCATTATAATATTTATACAAGTTTTTCTTTTCATGAAGGGTGTACATACTTTTCGTGGGGCTCTGAGTATATGTATGTATACGTCTATACCTGTATCTATATCTATATCTATAGCAATATATTATGGTAGAAAGTACTAATTATTGAATCTTTGATGTAATTCAGGTATAAAAAATAAGATACACAAACAGCTACCCTCTCTTAATTTACTGATAAGACACATATGCTATAATAATGTCTGTAAGTATAATATCATGTATGCACCTTCTATGATACTAAAACATGAAAACAGTTTGCAATGTATTAATTTATCAAATCCATCTTGTCAAGGTATCCTAAAACTGTCTCATTGATATTTGTACTTTAATAAAATAAAAATTTAAAAAACTATATATATATATATATATATATATATATATATATATATAATGTAGGTATTTATCCCACTATAGTTGACATCTGTCTTTTAAATAGAAAGATATTTGTTCAGTCCACAGTTTCATATGCAAAATTAGTACAGGCCCACATGTGTACCCTAAACACGTACAGATCCCAACTAATTGACATTAGCTGAAAACTTACTGACATGATGCTGGCCCCAGAAGACTCACAGTCTGACGGAGAGATGGATTTATACTTGAGCTCAGTGTAATCAACAAAGTGGGAAACTCAGAAATAAATGGAGCCCAGACTTGGAAGGTGGGCCAAGTCTGTGTGCATGAGTCACTTACCCAGTGATGCCAAGTTCCTGTAGTTTTCTAACATCACCTGTTTGTAGAGTGCTTTTTGTTTGAAGTCCAGAAATTTCCATTCTGCCTTTGTGAAGTACACAGACACGTCCTCAAAAGATACTGGCGCCTACAAAAGGCCGGTCCTTTTTAGTTTTCTTGGGTCTTTTATAGACAGGGTCAGTTCAGGCTGGCCTTGAGCTCACTTTGTGACCCAGGCTTGTCTTCAACTTATGACGCTCCTCCCACCTCAACTTCCCAAGTACTGGCATTACAGGCGTGTGTCACCACACTTGGTTCAAGTTCTGGGTCCCCAGGGGAACTAACTAGTGGCCATAAGACACGGCAGGCCTTTGCCTTCAGAAGAGCCTGCAGTGGCAGGAAAGAAGGTCTAGGAGGCCACTCACCTTGGGCCTTGCCCGCAGGAGGATGGCTGCCATTACCTGTCGACACCCTGGGGAAGCAGAGAAGAGTCAGAAACAGCCAGCTGGGCCAGCTTGGCAAGTGGCCTTTCCCTGGGGGTCCCAGCTCAGCACCCCAATGTCCCCAAGTCCTGGCCTCCATGCTGGGACAGCTGATGGGCTCTGGCCGTCCTGTAGCCTGGGTGCTGACCACCCCTCTTCCTGGGTGCTTTCTTGGGCTTGCTGTGAGGAACAAAGCTTGCCCACTGGGGGGCTGGAACCCAGACAGCACAGAGCCCTGGGTCCCCTGCCGCTCCCTTCCTGGCTTCTGGGGGTCACCAGTTGTCCCTCTGTGTGTCTGGCCCCAAGTTCCCCTTGTCTGATAGGACACTGGTCCAGGGTGAGATCTGAGCTCAGCTTACTTCAGTGCCTGCAAAGACACCATCCCCAGTGGGGCTGCCCTCAGCACAGCCTTAAGCCCAAAGTGTAGCCCCCTGCACGGAGGGCTCCCAAGCCCTCATTCTGGAGCAATGAGTCAGGATCTCATATCCACTTTTCCTGCCAGGGACTGCCTGACCCATGTTTCCAGGAAGCCTGTTTTTTTCTCCCCTTCATTTTTTCTCACATCTTTCTCTTCTCAGCTCTCTATCTGCCCAGCATCCCTAAGGCCAGCTTTCTAGCTTTTCCTCAAAGCTC
The DNA here is from genome assembly GCA_004027165.1 of Ctenomys sociabilis. Lineage (NCBI taxonomy): Eukaryota > Metazoa > Chordata > Mammalia > Rodentia > Ctenomyidae > Ctenomys > Ctenomys sociabilis. The sequence goes on from PVKA01013189.1 coordinate 40,615, forward strand.
CTTTGCCAACCAACCCCTTCCCTTGGGTATGAGTTCCTATGGATGAGTTCAGGCACGCATGCTCAGAAGAGCAGCTGGTGAGATGCCCAGGGAAGGAGGGGCCTACAGGAAGGTCAGGGTGCTCTGTGAAGGGAGAACACTGGCCAATGGGCAGGCCCAGGGCACATAACCTGGCCTTCAGGCAGGCTGAGCTTGAAGTTCATGAGGTTAAAAATGAGAGGCTGGGTCCAGAAGATGGGACCAAGTGGGCCCCTCAGGGAGTTGGTCCCACACAAAAAAGCAGGAGTGTGGAATAAACAAAGTGGACGAAGGCCACCTTGGACTCAGACTTTGCACATCCCTCCTCAGTGCCAGATGCAGCACAAGGAATGTTTCCCTCAAAATGTCATTTCTGTCCAATGGAAGACCAACAACAGTTAAGTACTAGATGCAGAAGCAGAGTGTGAAGGCCACAGCTGCTAGGGCAAGTGGCTCAAGAGAGTGTTGACTCTTGTCCTGATGGGAGACTATTTGTTCATGCCAACGGCAAAGCTGCAGGAGAGAGTCATGGAACAGGGCCCTGGGAACATGGAACAGCTGTCATAGACATTGGGCATTTAAATTGCCCCAAATCCCTTATGGATTCTGGTGACCAGGAATTGTCACACTTCTGGGGAAGAAGTTTATATGAAGCAGAAAAATGTGTCCCTGGGCTGTGGAATGGATCCTGGAGCTATTAGGTGAAAGATGGAGGAGCCATTAGGTGAAATAGGATGTTACTCATCACTACATCACAAACTGAAGACACAAGACAAACCTGTCCTGACCATGCAGCAGAGGGTGGAACCGATGACAGGAGCATGACCACTGTGCAGCCTGTAGGGCCGTGCTGGCGCACATGCACTGGGAGAAGGATGGCGCTGGTGTGTGGAAGAAACATCCTCTTCAAATGCACATTGCGGCATGGGAGGTAGGAATGGCATGCAACTCCCTCAAAATATTCCAGGAAAATCCAAACATTAAACTGGGAAGAAGGGTCACCAGGCAGCATGACCTGGCTGTCTACCTGTCTATGCCCCTGGTGGCAGCTGCTATGGCGCAGATCCCAAGGGTCCCCCATCCAAAGGCCTGAGCTGAGGGCTCACTCCCTGGTGTGGTACTGGACAGGTTTTTGGGTCCCTGAGGGCAGGTCTTCCGTCCTTTCTGCCATCCCTGCACCATACCCCACCTCTGCCTGTGCTCTGTTAACTGGAGTGCTCCCAAGCTCTCTTTGTCTGGTGAGTGTCTCAGGTAGTTTGTAACAGTGACTAACAGTGCTCACAATGGAAAGAAAAGCTCTGGAAACCATCTCAGTGGTTCCCACATGAGCTAAACATAGAATCCAACATGACCCAGAAATTGTACTCTTGGACATACACTCAGCAGACCTAAAAACAGGTATTCCCACAAACACATGCACACCCACATTCACAACACGGATGTGGACGTGTTTGCCATCCCACTCAGCACTGGTCACAGTAGCCAAGAGGTGCAAACAATCCAAATGTCCATCTCAGAAGAACAGATCAACCAAGTGTGGTCTATGTATACAGTGGAATATTATTTGGCCACAAAAAGGAAGGAAATTGTAACACAGGCTCCAGTGGATGAACCCTAAGGACATTTTACTCAAGTTAAAAAACCCAGATACAGACACAAAAGGCCACATCTTGTAGGACTCCATTTGTATGATGTAACATCATGTTTCACAAGAGCTGCTTTGACCTAGTTTTCCAGTTGTGGTTGAATCTCCCTTGTCCCTGTCCTTTGTAGGCAGTTTGCTGGCCCCCATTCACCTACTTCCTGTGTCTGGGTCACAGTCCTGGGCCTACTAAACACACAGCCACTTGACTCCTTACTAGACCCCAGCTCCCAGACCCCAGCTCCCAGATGAGGGACATCCCCTAAACCCCAGGGCCCACAACATTGTTTACATGTGCCATCCCACTTACTGGCTGTGCATAAGTTGTCCTTATAGCTCCATCTTTCTGTCACCCTGTCCTCAGGTACAACTTCTCGCATGGCCTTATAGGGCAGTGTTATCAGTCAGAGACAGAAGTACCAACAGCTCTACCTGTTGGACAACGGGGTCACTTCACAGTAGGCAGCTACCCACAAGCCCCTTTAAGCCTTAGAAAATATATGCCATGTCCAGAAGAGATAAATCCATCATGCCCCAAAGCCCGCCAGCAGAGGAGAGGATGCAGATAATGGTGATTGCTGAGGGGTAGGAAATTTCTCAGCTGGATGAAGGTAGTGGCTGGAAACGTCTGGTCTCCCACCAAGACATGTGATCCCCAAAGAGTCAGGCTGCCCCATGGGTGCCACTGTATTTGCAGACAGACATGGCACTGGAGCTAGAGAGAGAAAACCCAACAGGGGTGGTGATACATAGCAGGGTCTGTGCTCAGACCATTCCTGAAAGCCAGCTTTAATCACAACTCCTGCCAGGGCAGCCCCCAAGGCTGGCAGCCCCTGAGTGTTCAAGGGAAGGAGGGGAAGTAGCTGCCTCCACAAACCAGACCAGACTGGCAAGACCATTGTGCCTTAGTGGGAAGCCAGATCCCAGGTCAGGCTGAAGGGTAAGCTGGGTTCAAAGCTCTGGCTTTCAGCCACCTGCTGCTGGGCACATGGGGGTGAAGGGCTCTGAGACTGCACCCTGGGAGAAGCCAGCAAGGCCCACCGGCCAGGGTAGCCCTAAGCGCAGGCCCAGCTCACAGGGGGTTGACGTGTCTGGCCATCTCAGTGGCAAGAGTGGGTAGGGGATGAAGCCGGGAAGAAGCGTGCCCACAAGTGAGCTGGAGAGCTTGCCTGCCTGTATGCCTTGGTGCCATCCTGCTTGGGGACCACTAGGTGGGGCACGTTCCCCAGAAAAAAAGAAAAAACCAGAAATCAAACAACGTCACTACAGCCATCTGGATCCTGGCCTTGGGGATCAGGAATTGGGGCCCTCTCTGAGAACAAGGACAGACCGGCAGGGTCATTTTGGGTGGAAATTCCTCTGGGGTACAGCAGCTTGAGACCCAGATGCTTCTGCCCAGTATCCCAGAGGCCTTGTCACCCACCATCTCCTGGTAGATGGCATGGGAAGGGGTCCCCTGGAGGTCCCCTCAGCCCACCCAGGACTGAGCAGGCCCCTTGGAAGCTTCTTGCACTGCTGTCTCCAGGTCTTGGCCTCCGGGGACAGGGGCTGACCTAGACATACAGAGGGCTGAGCATGCTGCTTGCTGAGGGCCCGTTCTTCCCACAGGTGGGCTGGTCCTTTCTGGGATGCCCATGTCAGTGGGAGGAAAGCCACGGGCCCTTCTGGACCTCACCCAATCCTGCCCTGCGCTCTGCTCCTGCAGTTCTGGCTTGCAGGGAGCCAGGCTGCTCCTGCCTCAGGGCCTTGGCACAGCTATTCTCTCTGCCTGGAATGTGCTTCCAAAACATTAGCACATGCTGCGCTCTTCTGCCAACTTCAAGTGTTTGCAGAAACAGAGCCTTTGAAATGAGATCTATTCTAAGTGTACTACTTGACTTGTAACTGGACCTCCTTTCCCTGCCTGTATCCACCTTCTGACATATTCTCTAATTTCTCATGTCAAACTGATTGTTTATTGCCTGTGCTTTGCCACTAGAGCTAGAAGCACTGAGCACATTTTGCTGCTGGTTCCCTGATCTGGGATGTCAGCAGCAGCACAGCGCGGCCGGTGCTGGGCAGACTCTGGGTGCACTGAGCCAGTAGGGAATCCCCCTGCAGGGAAGGCTTGTTCCATCCCGCCCTTCCCGCCTTCCATCTTGCCCTGTTTGAGCTTTGCCTTTCTTGTGTGTGTGGTGGCATGTTCCGCACGCATCAGCGTGTGTCACAGGGACACCACACTAACCCTGATCACAACCGCAGGGGCCATTGTGGGGGCACCATCAGGGCCTGCACCTTGATAGTCGGCTAGGTGATGCTGGGTGACAGTGCCATGATCACACAACGCCAGCTTGGCCAACGTTCCCACACTCGGAGGTGCCAAATCCCAACTTCCCTGGGGCATCGGGATGGGCTGCTCCTTGCCAGCCCTAGGACTAGCGCCTGTAAAGCAAGCCGAGGAGAGCCACCGGCAAGCGGGGGCTGCGCACACTCCCGATGTTGGCCCTGCAGGCCTTCTTTCCAGGCGCCCCTAGAGCCAGCCTAGCTGCTCTCTGCACCCGCCTCCCAGGGAGTCCTCAACTGTTGCCACTGTCGCTGCTCCACTGCTCCGTTGATCTCCAGGCCACCTGTGCCCACCGTCCCACGCCCCTGCCGAGAGGGGCTCCCCGCGTCCCCACAGGCCAGAGTACCTTGGCTACTCGCGCGCGCGACCGGTGCTATCAGCCTCCCCTCCTGCCCCCAGCAGGCCCGAGGCCAAGGCCACCGCCTCCGAGAAGCCCTCCGGAGGCGGCTTCCCCAGGAAGCTGGCGGGATGGAGGTTCCCAGATGGTCCGGGCCTCAAGTCTGGCGCTGCTCGGGAGGCCGTGCTGCGCCGCTGTCCGTCGATCGTGCTGGCCGCGCTGCGGAGCAGGACCGCGAGCGGGCGGGGCTGGGGCGGCTGCGGCGTGGGAACGGGGCGCTGGGGGGGGGGGGGCACGGAGCATGCGCGGCTCGGCCTGAAGGCGGCCCGGCCCGCGCCAGCCCCACGGAGGCTTCTGCCTTTGCTTTCCACGCACCCCGGGGGCACTTCCGCTTCCAGTCTGCACTGCTCTGGGGACTCTACCTCAGACTGGGAGTCTCAGTGGTCTCCTCATTACAGTCCCTGAAGGGGACAGAGGGAGGGGTCAGGGTTGGCTGAGCACTTCCCTTGGGCCATGCCCCGAGAGATTACGTCCATCCTGGTGGCGTCTGTCCATTTGCCAGGGGCCCACGTAGCCCAGATGTGGTCACCCAATAAGGCACCAGCTTGCATACATGAATGTGAACCGGGGGATGGGAGATGGATAGAGCTGGAGGCAGGTGAGGGGCCCGGAAGTGCAAGAAAAAAAAAAAAAAAAAGACCTGGGTGCAAAGCTTTGGGATGAGGAAGCGAGAGTGCAAAGGTGGGCTTTCTTGTCACTTTCTGATAGATGGTGATCCCAGGTGATCTAGGATGGAATCGCTGGGCTGTGTGGATAATGAGGAGCTCCTTGAAGGAAATCAGAGTGGAGGAAAAAAAAACTCCAAGAAAGACAACAGGAAAAAGCCGCCTTGCCCATTCCTGCCCTGCCCTCTCAGTCCCAGCTGCAGAACGCAGTGCCAGGTGGCCACTGAGGTGCACCTTCCTTTACAAAACTCCCTAGGCTTCCAGCTGGTGCTCAGGGAGCCCTGGGCCTGGCCAGCACAACCTGGCCCTCAGCACAGAGCCCCAGGGGCCTGGCCCTGCCTGGCCCACTGTGGGGCCCGAATGGGGAGCCCCTCAGCAGGCTTCTTTCCAGCTGGCTGTGGGGAACCTGGCTCTGAGGCTGTCAAGGGCCTCGAGAGCTCCAGGCCCTGGTGCCTGAGGGGTCCCCTTGTCCAGGCACCTGCCTGGCAGGTCCAGGCCTAGGCTCCTGAGGTATGGGGGTGGGTGAGGGGTCCCTTGAAAGTGGTCCGCATCACTACACTTAGGCCCCTTGTAAGACAGGGACCCTTATACAACTGTCTGGGCTTTTTGTAGACAGAGTTGAGGGAAGGATGTGGAGGGGAGACACCAAACCTTGTGCATGTGACCCGAACCCAAGGGCAGGGGACCCCTAAGGAGAGAAGAGAACCGCACAGGCAGAAAAGCTCATGAGGCCAGGTCCCAGCCAAGGAAGCAGAGCCCCTGAGGCTGCTAGAAGAGGGAGGAGGGGTGCTGGGGAGGGGCCCGCACCTTGGTGTCACACTCTGGGCTGCAGGATGACGGGGACAGTAAAGCCCTGTTAGAAGCACAGGGCTGCTTGCCGCACACTGAGTCCTGGAAGAGCAGTTGGAGGGGCCCGCACGGAGCTTGGGAAGCAGGAGAGGGGCCCATGTGAGAGTGCTGTCTGTGGCCCCGTGGGGGTGACCCTGTGGCTCTGCTGTGGCCTGTCTGCAGCACCTATCAGCATCTGTCACAACTGAAATTAAACCAAGGGGACGTGGACAAAGCCACAGCTCTATGGAGTGAATAGACCCATTCTAGAAGCTGCTTACTGTTTGAACAGGAAAAATTTCAGACCTGTGCCCACCTTTGGAGGTGTGACCCACTGTCACCAGCCACTACGACTCTGGTGCGGCCATCTCACTTCACTTCTCTTTTCATCCTCCCACTGTCCCCTTGACCAAGAGGCCAAGGACCTTCTGTTTTTCTCTGTGGGAGATGACCTCACCCCTACAGGCAGGCAGGACAGGACAGATCATTTGCAAAAAAAGAAGGGGACCAAGAAATTTAGGGACAAAGGGGCAGGGGAAGAGGGGAAAGAGACAGAAAAAGAATGAAGGTGTGCTGGTATATGTACTGACCATGATGCATGTAATCATCAGGTCCTGCAAACATAGACCAAGAAAAATAAAATTCAAAGAGATAAATGCCCAGTTTTAGTCTTCTGCATACAGTCACTTTCCCCAGCACCATTTGTTAAAAAGGCAACCTTTCCTCCAGCATGCGGTTTTGGCCCCTTTGTCAAAGATCAGATTGGAAGGGTCAGGGAGATAGCTCAGTAGAAAAAGCGCTTTCCTGGCAAGCACAAGGGCCTGAGTTCAATCCCTGGTTCCACAAAAAAAAAAAAAAAAAAAAAAAAAAAAAAAGATAGCTGAATGTGTCTGAGAATGTTTCTGTTTCCTGTGTTCTGTCCTTTTGATCCCATGTGTTAGGCTTTATATCTATGTCTCCCCAAAATCTTGTGTATTCGTCCATGTTGGGGCATGTGGGAGGTGCCCGGATTGTGGGTGTGATATTAGAGTAGTCCACTGATAAGTTTATATCTGGGAGTGACATTGGGAGGTGAAGCCTGGCGGGGATTTGAGTCACTGGAGGAGTGATCTGGGAGGGTCTTCCTCCTCTTCCCCTTGATGGATGCTGCTTCCTGATGGCCCTGCCCCTCTGCCATGGTACCCTGCCTTGGAAACAGCCAAATACAAACTATGAGCCAAACTAGACCTCTCCTCTAAATTGTGGGGATCAGGTCTTGTGTCTCAGTGATGTGAAAGTAACTTAGAGAACAAATCCATTTTTGTGCCAATACCATGCTGCTTTTATCACTGTGGATTCGTAGCATAACTTGAAGTCCAGGAACGTGATGGCCCTTCTTGCGCTTGTTGCCCAGGAAGCCACTTACTATTCTGGGTCTCTTCTGGTTCCATATGAATTTTAGAATTGCTTTCTCCAGTTCTGCGAGGAATGCTGATGGTATCTTGATTGGAATTGTGTTGAATTTATATAACTGTTTTGGGAGTACAGCCATTTGGACAACCTATCCAGGAACAGAAGATATCTTTCCATTTTCTGAAGCCCTCTTCAGCCTCCATTTTCAGAGTCCTACAGTGTGACTTGGCTGTGGTGAGAAAGGAACCTCATACACTGTTGGTAGAAATACAAACTACTATATACATTAGGGGAGCCAATATGGAGATTTCTCAAAGAATCGGAAATTCCACTGGACCCAGCTATTCCCCTTGTAAGTACCTTCCCCCAAAGTTAAACACCTCATACTGCAGGACACAGGCACCCCCACCCATGCTTTTAACAGCACAATTCATAATGGGTAGACTCTGGAAGCAGCCTGTATGCCAATCAGCAGATGAGTGCAAAAAAAAAAAAAAACCTATAGCATATCTATAGCATATCTATGTGCTATCCATAGATAATGGAGCACTGTTTGGCCATAAAGATAAATTGGAGATATTTGTAGGAAAATGGAGCACCTGAAACATACAGTGTTAAGTAAAACAAGACACACAAGCTGAAATACCATCTGGAGTCTCTCATTTGAGTAGGGCAAAGTATGAGGGGTGAAACAAAGGACAATGGAAGGAAACAGATGCAAGTCTTGCTCCTTGTCTAGGAGCTTTTAATGGGTTTGGAAGGGCTGTTGTGAAAACAATAGAATCCCTGCCCCATGAGTGACTACCTAGTTTTTAGGTCCAATGTATGCACTGTTTAAACAGTGTCCATGTGCCCTAGAGGCAGTGGCCACTGAGGATCCTCTGGGGGGCAGTCCTAGACACCCAAAGACATATGGAAACCATTTGTGTGAGGTTTCTGGAGGCCGGGACTCAGAAGACTTGATTTTGGGGCTGCTGTCCTCACTGCCTAATACATCCCTAACTCCTGTCTTACTAATTCCTGTTTCATTTCCCTCTAAAGCAGTGACACTACCTGCCATTAGGAAAAAGAGACAATGAATGCTCTAGCTGCTTCAAGCTGTACAGGGGTAACAAGAAGGGGTCCGTAGCCAGGGGTACTCTCCAGAGGCGGGTCTAGTGGCCCATGATAGACCTCAGGTGGCATGGGCATCAGGCCCCATCTGCCCGACCATCTAAATTTGAACAAGTGCAAGACAGGACCGTCATTGAGACGTCCCACTGCCAGGGTGGGTTCTGATTTGAACTACATCACCCTGCCAACTTGAGCCACCAGGGGTGCATCCAGGACTCTGAAAATATGGTGCTGCTGTGGCTGCAAAAAGCCAAGCATGTTGTGACGATCAATGCGCTCTGCACATATGATGCTTTAGAGAAGTTGGGACCATAAACACCTCTTTGAATTGAATGAAGTAAGTTTGTTGAGTATTGTAGTAGTTTTTAAATTGGCATAAATAGTATTAATATTTGTATTTTGTCAGCAATTATTCAAGTTCAAAAAACTGATTAGATTTGGTTCATTTATATGCTTATTAATTGTATTAGCCAAAAGACCCTTAAAGATTGGATCTGTTAGTACCACTGGTGGTACAAACTGCCCAATGGGATAGGCCTGCACGGTATAAAGAGTCCCCTAAGGATCCATTCCACACCCTGAGGGGTTGCAAGAGGGAGAATGGACTTGGATCCCTTCAGAGAACCTTCTGAACAGCAAATGAAATGGGTGAGAGGCAGTACTAGGAAGGAGTTCAGCTTAGAGGTGGATTTAGACATGAGGGAGGTGGTTGAAGACCTGGATATCAGAGGGAACTGGCAGCAGCATGTCTCCTCTTCCTGAGAAGGTACAGTGTGAATCCCCAGTGAGGAAACAGTGAGGCAAAGGGTGGTTTTGCTCCATAGCTGAGCAAACTTAAGGGTAGATTGTGAGCCAGTGTCTGAGTGGGAGATGTTAGGGTCCTAGGTTGACCATGGGCCTCTTCAGGAAGGTCTGGTACCAGAAAACTAGGCATCTATGCACAGAAAGGGCTCTTCACTGGTATGGTTGTGGGGGGCTTGATGTGCAATGGTTTGGGTAATGAGAGTAAAAGAGAAAATCCAGAGACAGGTTATGTCCTGTCCCATCGAGTGCAAGGCCCAAAAACTGCAGGAGAGAGGCCCACTTCATGGAGTTTTGACAACAGTTCAGCTTCCTCACCAGAAGGAAGGGAAAGGGAAGTTGAGGTGCTCACGGTATCCATTGTTCTCCTCTCTTTTGGGTTTCCAGTGAGGCCTTCATCTTTTTTTTTTTTTTTCTTTAAATAACAGTCCCAAATATATTGAAAGGAGACCTTACAGGGAGAGTCCAAGGAACCTTACACTGGTCCCATGTCATTCAGGTTAAAGAAGCACTAAAAAGGCTTAAGAAACAGGTGGAACCTGTTCCACAGACTGATACTTTCGTCCCATGGAAGCACTGGGGACTTGAGCCTGGGGCTTTCTTCTGCTTGTGTTCGCAGAGGGTCCACGGGCCAGGCATGGGTGTAGAAGAAGTCAGTGCCTTTTCAGGGCATGGGCCCAGTCCAGAGGGGTGATGGGAACCTAGACAGAACTTTCTATTTTTCTGAAAAACATCAAAGGAAAAGAAGGAGCCCCTGCTTTCCCTATCCAGACACTTCTGGGCTGACACATCCCTTGGTTGCTTATGAAGCCCTAGTTGCTAGTGACCACAAACTAAAATACAGCTAGGTGAGGCTACTGGGATAGTCACGAGAAAGTGTGCGTGGCAGTATCTCAGGTCACCCAGCTTGCCACTTGACCCTGCAAAAGGGTCAGAGAAGGTTGTGATGGGAGTGTCACGGCCTGAGTGGGGCCAATCCTCACATTCTAGGGCCTCCAAGGACTGTGGGCAGCCTCCTGGTGGGCAGGTGGGAAGTTGTGGCTTGGAGGGAGCCATCCCACCCTTCTGAGCAGGCCATCTTTGCTTCAAGTTGCATGTCAGCTGGCACCATACCAGGTGGCTATCTGCCTTCTGCTCAGACTGTGGTGATGTTTCCAGGTCACTCCCTCTGCTGCCCCTCCTCTCAGTGCGGCCACCAGTCTTTACTGTCACTCCCAGTATAATCACCCTCTACTGGTCCTCCCATCACTCTTTCCTCTCTCATGAAGACCACTTGTCCCCTCATAGACCTTCTCAGTGTAACTGCAGCTGTCCCTACTGTGGTGCACTCAGCTGCCTCACTGTCCTACTGTTACCCAAGACCCAGCTTCTTATCGTCTTCAAGTCTTGGCTCTCACTTCAGGTGGTCCTTGGGAGCTTAAGTGCATCTTTCAAAATCTTTTGTTCTGGCCCAATGGAAGAGAATGCTTCCTTTCTTGGAAAGAAATGGAAGTGGACCCTTCAGGTCCACTAGGCCATGTGGCCAATGAGCAGTCAAGGTCACCAACAGCTACTCCTGGAGCATTGTGTGAAGCTGTCCTGGGGCCAATCAGGATGTTCCTCTAGACCTGGGATGGGATTGCTATGCCACGAGTCCCATTGGGGAGGGGCATGTACTTTCTCAAAAACAGTATCCAGTAGTGGCCAAACTTCAGAGATGCCTTAGCTGACAGGAGCCACAGCTAAGAAGGTCACCAAGAGCAAGGACCTGAGAGCAGCCCAGCCTTTCTAAGACTTCCTGGCATGACAACTACTCTGCCTGAAGCTGGCCCATGGCACGCTGGGGGAGGGGCAAGTGAGGCAAATTCATGAGTGGCTCAATCTTGGTCCCCTGGGGCTTTCCATAGTGCCTCATTTCTGTCCCTGTCGCAGATTTCTCCTTGCATAAAGCTTCCCCTTGTAGCAGCTGCCTTCTTGGCATCACCACTCAGGTGGTTTGGCCACATGTATTTAAGACTCACTCATGATTTCTTATGAGGGCTGCTGCACATCTAAAGTCCCCCATCACTTTGGATGGAGTCCCATATGTGTGGCAGAGGCTGGAACAGGCTGGGGAGCCCTTGGGCCACCTTGCTGTCATATACTGTGCTTGCTTGGTTTGCTACTTGTGGTCTGTCTCAGAGCCACCTTTCCCTAGGCTGTAGTTAACTCTCATGGGAGAACCTCAAGTGCTCCCTAGTGGTCACCTTCCTTCTCTGTATGTCATTTCTCCAGAAACAAGGTCAGGAAAGGTTCTTGAGATAGAATGTGCTGCGCGGCTCACACATGTATGTTTGAGTCACTGACTTCAAGCTTTTCAGAGAGTTCCCACCTCTTTCAGAATAAAAACCAATGCATGCTCAGGGCCCACAGGAACAGTCTGCTCTGGCATCTGGCCTTGCTGGATTCCCTTTCTCTTCTCTTGTTTGCACTGCAATTATCCTTATTTACTCCAACACTGACCATATTCCATCCAGCCCCAGGACCTTTGCACATGCTGTTTCACCTGATGTGGGACCCATGTTTTGTAAAATGGATACAAAATTTCAGATCCTCGTTTTCCCAGTTTCTTTTGTAACTAGGGTATAGACAAATAACTAAGCCTCACTAATTGGATGCACACACTGACAACTGAATTTGGAGCCCCAGATGGGAGGCAGCAGGGATCCCCCAGATTCCACCTAGCAGGGGCAGTGCCATGTATTTCCCAAGGAGCAAAAGCAACTGTGGTTCTTGAGGCTGCATCCTGAGCCCTGCAGTGTCTGTGTCCAGGCCTGGGTGACAGCCACAGAGGACCCAGCATGGGGATGGAGGACATTTATGAGTCTGCAAAGTCCGAGGCCTGGGTCCCCAGCCTACTCCACACATGTGTGCAGTGCCCTTTTGTGGATGCCTCTCTGCTTCTCCCAGCAGGCCCATCTGTGGTGTCTACCACCAGGGCCTTGAGGAGCTGGGGATGTGCAGATGCCAACTGACCTCGCAGTGCCATCAGCACCTTCTCCTAGGGCTCAGGGACCTCACTTCTCTTGGTTTGCATCTTAGGGGGCAGACAGCTCCTCATGCAGCCCTTTGCTGGCCCCCTCTTTGGTCCTGCCCGAGGGTTGGAGCGTGCTCATAGTTGTGTTTACAGATCTCCAATTACCCATGCAATGAACAGCAGGACCTCAGGCCCCACCCAACAACACCGGCCTTTTTGGTATCACCAAGCATGAATGGCTTTCAGTGCCATTAAGTAACATAATGCTTCCCAAAAGGGTGGGTTGGGGTAGACTGTACATGAAAAGGCAGTTAATGGTTTAATCAGGCATTGTTAGGACATGAATTAGCCACAGTGGCTTAGCTGTGGAGTTCTGGCTTAGGCTTGCTCAGGAGGTGACAAGTTAGCATCCTGTGCAGCCTCAGTGCTTCAGGAACTGAATGAGGCTCAGAGATCCTATTGGCACCAAGCTTGGACTTCTTTACAGAGCTGCTCATGGCAGGGCTCTTCCAAAATAATGATCAGCAGAGGGTCAGTGGAGTGGAGAGAAATTGGGTGCACCCTCCACAAGAGGAGTGCCAGAAAATTTGTGTAGCCATTTCGTCTCTTCAAGTTTTTAGAGACAGGGTCTCATTATGTGGTCCACGCTGGCCATGAGCTCACTGTGTAGGCCAGGCTGGCACTGGACTAGAGGTAATCCTCTTGCCTCAGCCTCAGCCTTGTAAGTACTAGGATGGCAGGTGGGTGTCACCACACCCAGGGTATGCAATCTCCTCTAGAAGTGATAACTGTATCAGGGGCCACAAGAAGATGGGCTGAGAGGAGAGAACATGTGAGGCAAAAGCCCAGTGGGGAGCTCTGGTGAAACTCCAGGCCCTAGGGGCGCGTAGAATTTAAGTGACTTGAGCAATATGCGAGGACACCACCCCCTACTGCCAGCAGCCCCACACTCAGGGCCTTGGGCAGCAGGAGGGACAGAGCAGTCAAGGTAGAAAAATGATACTTGGAAGGAGGAGGCAGCAGTAGGTCAGTTTCCTGCTTGTGTGTATAGGAAAGCAGGCAGGCCCAGAAGCTGCCCAAAGAACAACTTCTGGGGGCAGCCATGGGCAGGGGGAAGCCAGAATGCCTGTCCTGGAGGGGAGGACAGTGGCTGGGGTGCCTCAGATTTGGCCCATGAACTCTGCCCCAGCCTTTGGCTCACCCCAGAGCTAGGCATGTACAAGGACTATTCTAGGAAAGGGGCTGAGCAGAAATGTCATGCTCAGCACAAGGGAAGCAGAGTTTGGAGTCTGAGTTTATGTAAGTCACCTGCCTGACAAAACAAAACCAAGCACAGTAACTGCAACAACAGCCATGCCTCTTCAGACACTATAATACAAAACAAAAGCCAGAGCTGCTGGAACACATCTACCATGTCGAGGATATAATGCTAAGTTAGTAGAAAGAAAAAGAATTCCTGAAAGAAAATGTCTTGGCATTAATAAAAGTATTGAAAGCAAACCAGCTGTGGATGATCCTGACAATATAATCTGTAACAGTTCAAAATATGCCTACGGACATAAATCACAGTCATAATGAACTTTTTTTTGGCAAAACTGGGGACTGAACTCAGACCCTTGAGCTTGTCAGGGAAGCACTTATTCCACTGAGCCATCTCCCTGTCCCCTGGCTCAGTAGAATAAGCTCTTGTTGGCATCTTTTGTTGTTTGTTTATGTTTTTTGGCGGAACTGGGTATTGAACTCAGGCCCATGCACTTGCCAGGGAAGTGCTTATTTCACTGAGCTATCTCCTCGGCTAGAATAAGCTTTTGTCTGGCAAGTGCAAGGGCCTGAATTCAATCCCCAGTTCTGCCAAAAACAAAAACAAAAACAAAAACAAAAACTTCAATGATGTGTGAGACAACATAAAAAGGTCTAATAAATGTGACATGTGAAATTCCAGGAGAGAAGAGAGAGAATGGGGAAGAAAACCTACTTATAAAAGTAATGAGTGGGGCTAGGGAGATGGCTCAGTGGAATAAGTGCCTCCCTGGCAAGTATAATGGCTTGAGTTCAATCCCTGGTTCCACCAAAAAGAAAAAGAAATTGGATTGGTTGGTGGGACAGCCAGATTAAAAGTAATGAGTGAGGGGCTGGGGGGATCGCTCAGTGACACAAGCACCTGCCTGGCAAGTGCAAGGTCCTGAGTTTAATCCCTGGCACAAAAAAAGTAGCAATGAGTGAAATTTCCAAAATTTGGAAAAACAAAACATACAAATTCAAAAACCTCAGTGAACCCCAAGGAGGATAAACAAACAAACAAACAAAAAAACACATGATGGCGCACCACGTGCTGTAAACATAGGATGAAGAAATCTCTGAAGGCAGCAGAGGAAAGGAAGTATCACCTATGGGACACTAACAAAAAGTTCCACTGAGTTCTCTTCAGAAACAATGGAAGCCAAGAGACTGTGGAACACTAATAAACTGCTGAAGGAAGGAGGCAGAGAGGAGGAGAAGAGGAAAGAGGAAAAACCCAGCCCAGAGCTGTGTCTATATCCAGGGAGAACATCCTTCAAGATGTAGGTAAAAAGACATTGTAAGAGCTGGGCATGTGGCACATGCCTGTAATCCCAGCACTTGGGAGGCTGAGGCAGGAGGATTGTGGTGAGTTCGAGACCAGCCTGAGCTACAAAGTGAGCTTAAAGCCAGCCTGAACTGCATAGTGAGACCCTGTCTCAAAAAGACAAAAAAAAAAAAAAAAAAAAAAAAAAAAAAAAAAAAAAAAAAAAAAAAAAAAAAAAAAAAAAAAAAAAAAAAAAAAAAAAAAAAAAAAAAAAAAAAAAAAAAAAAAAAAAAAAAAAAA
>PVKA01013190.1:6645-55734 GCA_004027165.1 Ctenomys sociabilis
TTTGGTATTGAGGATTGAACTCAGGACCCTGTGCTTGCCAGACAAGCACTTATTCTACTGAGCTATCACTCCAGCCCTCAAGTATGATTTTTGATTACAAACTGAGACCACTTCCACACTACTCCTGAACACCACAACCTCATAAATGTATATCCAAGAGGCATAATGAAAAGCAACAGGAATATATTACCCACTCAAAACTGTTACTATTTTATAGGTACAATTACTTATAGTGGGGAACTTCTTTCTGCCACCTAGTAGAACCTCTCTCTATATACTAATTTATATATCCTCTGTCCCCAAGGCAGGAATGAGAGTAGGTTCTGAGACAGGAGAGATGCAGCAAGACTGCGAGCCACAATGAACTCCCCTTTCTGAGAAGTCCATAAAAGACAATGTATCCTCCACAAGAAGAAACTGCTTAGCAAGACATAATCTCTCTTTCAGAAAACTCCTCTGGATTATAAGGCACATCATAAATATAAAGTAAATCACCTCAAACCACTTTCAAGCTGGGTAAGACATAAATAAAAATGGAATAAACAGGAAAGTCTTAAGAATGACTTTTATATAAGACAAGGAAAATGATGGGGAACTGGGAAAGAGACATCAAGAAATTGGATGAAGTCAAATCATAGTCAGGAAACAAGTGACTGATAGGTCAACCTGGGGCCTTTGCGTGTCCAGAGCTGGGAGAGGTGTGTGTGGCTCAGAACCTTTAAGTGCATGCATCTCCTAGAGCAGACACAGGAGGAAAGCCTGGCTTGGAGATTGCAGTCAGAGTGGAAGGGGCGGAGAATGCAGAAAGAGATTACCGGGAGTCAAGGCCTAACAACAACTGTGTATTGGGAAAACAATTTTGTTCAAGAGGGCTATTTATAGGGATGTTTTTCCTCAACACTCCCTTCCCCCACCTCCTCCCTTTTGTGTTTAAAGGCGCCTGGCAGATTGGTAAAGGGTTACAGGCAGTGTACAGGAAACTATGGAACACAATGAACGGGGCGGTGCCCTCCTCAGAACTCTCCTTCTTCAGTGTTCAGACACCCTGGAAGGAGACAGATGGAGACAGAACGTCGGTTCTGCTCCCCTATGATTGTCTTTCCTCAAGCTAGAAAAAAGGAGATGTACCCAAAGTGTGCTTGGTATACAGTAAGAGGGGATACAGAGGCAGAATGAGGTAACTAAACCAGAGCAACATTATTGAAATAAGTAGGTTTGCATTCTCTGTTCTGAGGACTTCCATATTCTTTGAGGAATGAAGGTTTTTCTACCAAAACACTGTCCAGTTTGGAATACCAACAATAGCACATAGGCAAGAGAAACCCTCTCAAACCCAGTTGCTGAGAAGAACCCACAACCCATGGCTAGGTCCTCAGGGAAGATTCTTCCAGGCCCTGAAGGCTTCGGCCAGTACAAACAGTCTGAACAGAGGCCTCAAGCCAGAAATTCAGGCTTAGAGCCTGAGGCTAGAGGTTGAGCAGATTCAGATGTGGGTATAATAGTAATTCAACCCAGGGTACTTGGCTCTCTCTCTGGCCTTGTGAAGTCCCTTTTCCACATGCGGCGCTGGGAAGGAGGTGTCCCGCTGCTGTTTGGCAGATCCAAGGCCCATGGGGTGGTGGGACAAGGGGCTCCTTTGCTATCTGGTTTGATTATTGCTTCTGAAATCCTGAGAAGTCCTTTAATGCCAAAACTATGTATATGGGTAAAATATCATCATGATCTTTAAAAACACTCACTAGAACATAAGAGATCTCTTTTTCTAGCAATACAGTATTCAGCCATGGAAAATTAGAGTATAACTAAGATATTGGTGGGGAAATTTTTTTTCAATAATTTCAAATACTATATGTGGATGTCTCATCTCTAGTCCTACCCTTCCAGTTTCCACTCAGTCCTGTATTCTATACTATCAAAGCACATCTCCTCCTGTTCTTTATTCTCATATGGTTCTTGATACGTGGAAAACCATATTTTGTCTTTCTCAAAAACAACAAAAAAAAAGATGTCTTTACATTTACTAGCCTCCAGAACTGAATTGTATTCTGAGATGTGGATAGGAGGATGTATACCAATCTCTCTCACTGGCCAATGCAGTTCTACAAATTCAGTAACTGAAAAGGAATTAAAATGTACAGTGAGAGAGAGAATTATATAATGGCTAAGTCTGTTTTTCAACATTTAGTTTGAGAGTGACCATTAAAGTCCCCTTCTACTTGGGCAGGCAAGATAGCTCAGTGGACTAAGTGCCTACTTAGGCAAGTGCAGGGACCAGGGGCCGGATCCCCCTCACTACATGCCATGCTAGAGTCAGCCACGGAGTCCAGGCATGGTGATCCAAGCCTGTAATCCCAGCACTGGGGAGGCTGAAAACAGGAGGATCAGTAAGAGCCTGGGCTGCGTAGTGAGACCCTATGACAACCAAATACATAAAACAAACAAAATACCCCTTCTTCTTCTTAATTCCTTGTTTTGTTTGTTTTTGTTTTTTGTTTTTCTTTGTTTTGTTTTACACAGGGGCTCTCTCTATAGTCTATTTTGGCTTTAAACATGCTATGCAGTCCAAGTTGGCCTTGAACTCTTGGTCCTCCTACCTCAGCTTCATGAGTGCAGGTATTGCAGACCTAGGCCACCAACCCTACCTCCCTGTTCTTATAACTGCACCTGCTTGTCCTTGAGGCCCTTTTGGAAGCAACACTGGCTTTCTTTTTGGCAGAGCTGGTAGAGTAATTGGGTCCCAGGATGGGAGACTGATTTGGGTTTGAGTTCCTTCCTTCCCATCATGTTGACCTCCCTGCACTCAGTTATGTTTGATGAAGGATTGGTAATGTAGCCCTCTCTACCCGCTTCAGCTCCTAAGGAATATCACTTAATTTCATTTGCACACTTAGAAGTAAACTTTTGCAACATGACCTAAATTGAGGAATCCAGACACAGAGAATTGCAGTACTGGAGCTTGGAATGCATAACTTTTTAGAAGTCCCTTTGCTCTGGTCACTCTCATCCTCCTTTGTCCTCAGAAAAGAGGTGAGGCAAGCAGGTCTTACCAAAAAGCCTCAGCTCCTAATCAGTCTCAACCAGGGCTACCACATGGACACCTCCAAACTGGGAGAAGCTAGTGTGCAGCAAGAGTTGGGGTGCAGAGCGGGGAAGGAAATAATCAGAGAATGAGCTATCACTAGAGCACCCTGGATCATGGGATTAGAACATGCTCATCACAAACCCTGGGCAGAGAATCCTATAAAAGCATTTAATCAGTTTCTCCTCTTAATTTTATTTTATTTATTTATTATGGCAGATCTGGGAGTTGAACTCAGGCCCTTCTGCTTGCCAGGGAAGCACTTATTCCACTGAGCCATCTCTCCAGCCCTCAGTTTCTCCTCTTAAAAGAGAAGGCAAAATGCTGAAATCGCTGATAGCTGAGTCTGGTTTTATGGGTAAACGGGGTAAAAGATCATAGGTGATGCTAAACCTCCCAGTGCTACCCTCTGTCTTCTACACTTGCAGACTGCAAAGGCAACTCTGGCGTCCTTGATGATGAAGGAGGCCGATGGCACACTTGAACAAGTACCATTGTTCAACAGGTACAGATCATCAGGTCTGTATGCAACCACAAAACCCTTCCATGATGTCTCCCTACAAGGAAGGTGCTTTTGGCCTCATTTACATTATCACCAAATACCCTATTTACCCCTTGAGTTAACATTCTTCCACTATTTCCATAGCACCCTGCATCTAAGAAATTAGTAGCTCACAGAACGCTAGAAATTGCTGCCATGGCACTAGGAGATGAAGTCACTGAAAGTTGACCGGGCCTAGCTTTGAACTTACATTGTATCCCAGGTTGGTCTCACACTCACAGCAATCCTCCTGCCTCAGCCTCTGGAGTGCTGGGATTATGGGCGTGTGCACCATGCCTGGCTCACTGAAGGATTTTGAATGACCCATCATGTATCAGCAACCCATACCTCAGGAAGACAACCCAGTCTTCTTGGGTGCAGGATAGCTGAGGTGGGAGGGGACTGCCCTCAGCCAGTCCCACTAGGAATTCTTCTAATAATTGAGGAGTAGATAATCTTTCCCAGTGAAAAGAAGAACCCCAGTGGAGAGGCCTTCTGAAGCATTCATCATCTGGGCAGGACTAGCATGGAGGAGTGATGAGTCAGGGGTTACTTGAAGATGTCTGGCCAGGAAGGTTTGGGTAATGCTGGTATCACTGAGACAGACAGAAAAAATGGAAGGGAGGAGAGACTATATAGAGAGTTTAGGGTTTAGGTGCAAATTAGGCGGGTTTAGGAGCCAGCAAGGTGCAAGATAGGAAATAGGGACTGCAAACGCAGACAGTTCGCCTCAAAGAGGATACCCCACCACGGGGCCAACCTGACTAGGCGGCAGCAGCCTTGCCGCATGGAACAGCACTTTCCGTACAACTAGATCTTCCATTTTTGCAAGAAAAGGTAGAAATCCAGACCTCTTATGCAGAAGTCTCTTGATTGTGATGTTGGCTACTAATTTAAAAGAATAGTAAATCACAGCTTGTGGCAAACCATCTAAACGCATCTACATGCCAGATCCAGTAGGGTGACCACCAGGTTGTGACCTGAGTACAGAAAGGCCAGGCGTCAAAGTTCATAAACTGAACTTTGTGTGCTAAAGCACTGTACGTATAGCTTTTGCCAGCAATCTGAGCTGCATATACATCCTCAGGCTGCAAGCCTATATATGGATTTGAATTTATACGGGAAGTTTAATGTAATCCTCAAACGGTTAAATCACAGGGGTTTTGAGTGCTTAGTGCATGCTGAGCACTCAGAAGTCAAAGAATTCAAATCTAACTGAAGAAGAAAAACAAGCTCTCCAGAACAACTTGAGACAAGTTATGAAACAATCCGGAGATGACCTTCTCCACGTTGCGCTGAACTACGGGAGGCTTAAATCCTCCACATACACACCAACATTTACATCTGCAGTGATGCTTGGTGCCTGCGTTGGAGTCGTGCCCTTGGACCTGTAGCTGGAAATCTGACTTCCCGCCTCGGTTGCCTGAAGGTGGGAGGGGAGGGTCTGTAGGGTTGCCGGATCGGGGGCGCGAAGTGGGCGTGGCCAGCGTGAACTCAGTGCCCTGCGGGTTCCTCCGCGGGGGTCCCCGTCTTTGTTTCTATCCTGACACCAGGCGTCCGTGGAGGGAAAAAGCAGGCACTGCAATAGAAAGTGTCAGAGACCGAGGGACCGGGGAGGCTGAGCCTCGGGCCGCGCTCGGGAGCCCCTCGCCCCTCCCCGCGGACGCCGGGCACCTCCTCCGGGGCGGCTCCGAGCGCGGGGCGGCCGGCCGGGTGCGCGGCGACTTCCTCTGGGCCGCCCGGGAGAGCGCGGGCGTCGCGGCCGGCCCTCGGGAGGGCGCCTTCTCCCGCTGCCGCGCTCCGCTACCCACCCACCTACTTCCTCCGGCCCGCGCGCACACGGGCGCGGAGCTGCCAAAAATTTCCACCCTCCGCCCCCCTCCCTAGCTAACTTCCTTCCAGCGTTTCCTGAGCTGCATGATCCTAGGATTTGTAAGACAGGAAAAAAAAAAAAAAAAAAAAAAAAAGGAAGGCGTGGGGGCGGGCACGGGAGACGGGGTGCTTGTCTTTCGCTCTTGCAGAGCCGTCTGAAGACCAGACCGCGGGCCCTGGGCGGAGGACCCTTCGCGGCCCCGGGGCTGTGTCCGCGCCCCAGGCACGAGGAGAGCTCGGCCTCCCCGCGGAGCGAGGACCGGCGCCCAGTCCCCGCCGGAGCCGGGAGAGCCCCGGGACGCCGGGGAGGAAGTGACACTCCCGAGCGAGCGAGCGGAGAGCGGGCGCCCTCGCCCATGCGGAGCCCGGCGCCGCGCCGCTGCCGGTGACCGACCCAGCCCGCCGCCCGCGGAGCCGCGCAGAGGAGGGGCACCGAGGCAGCCTCTGCGGGACTACCTCATGAAGAACAAGGGTGCCAAGCAGAAGGTGAAACGCAAGGGGGCCGCCAGCGCGTTTGGCTGTGACCTGACCGAGTATCTGGAGAGCTCAGGACAGGATGGTAAAGTGCCTCCTCCCGCCCCCCTTTTGTTGGAGAGCGGTGGATTCTCTTGGGGTGTGTTGGATTCAGTTCACAAGTTAATGTATTCCAGGCTTGTGAGCTCGTTGTACTATTTTTTTTCTTTCTCTCTCACTCTCCCTTTTTTTTTTTTTTTTTTTTTTTTAAGAACATACTTGATTCTTAGGTGCGCGGAGTTGCCACCTCGATATGCAGGGGCTGCGATGGTCGTTCCCTGCGCCTCAGCCAAGCCATAACGGGCGGGAGGGCGGTGCTCTTGCCAATGTAACTGGCCACCTCTGGGGTGGGGCAGAGGGAGTTGAAAAGTCAGGATCCTAAACTTTGGATTTGGGACGGGAGCGATAGGGATGGACATGTGGAACAGTGGACCTTGGGCTTCCTGGGTGTACAGTTGTGACCGCCTTAGCTGTCCCTCCCCGACTCTCCGATTTCATCCACTCACATCCTTTTTTATTAATGTGCTAGAAAGCGGTGGGGTGGGGTGGGGGGTAGGGATCCTCGCCGTTAGTGGTTGTACAAACATTTTCCGAATTTCTGAGCTGATGCCAAATATAAATACCCCCCCCTTTACTTCCAAGTATATTGGCTTTTGGCACAGCATTTGGTGTGGCAGGCAAAAGATGTGTTGTACAAGGGTCAGAGGGCCTTGATTTTAAAATAGTTGAGGGTATGTAAGAGGAGACTGTCTCAGTTTTCAAGGTCAGATTGAAAAAAGGAGGGCAACAGAGTAGAGACAATTTAAACATTTGTTGGGGGTAGGGGAAAAGAAAACAATCTAGAATACAGTAAGGGCATTTGAGATTAGAAGTTTTTAATCATTAGGAAAGTGGGAAAATTGAGCATTAAATGACTCCTTTTGTAAGGTTGACTGGCCCTGCACTTACTTATACAAAAAGGCCTTGTGTTTGGAAGCTTCAGTGAGAGAAGAGAGCCCGTTATAGGGGCTGTGTTTATACATAGATAGATACAACAAAGGGGAAACCTAAGGGCTGTGTAACTGCTGAATAATTCTGCCTCCAGGAAAATAATCTCAAAAACCATCCCATATGTGCATATCCAGTCCACATCTCGAAAACAGTGCAGTGCTTTTGTTTCACTTCCTTTTTTTTGAAGACTCAGCACCCCCCAGTAATTTGCAGTGGTGTGATATTCCTGTGGTATTCGAGAGTTCAGAGTCTGCTGTGTCATTAGGACAAATGGCTTAGTATTTTGAAGCTTTGGGAACCACAGTTTCCAAAACTGCCTCTTTTGAAATTGAGGCATAACAGTCAATTTATTTTGTTTTTACCAACAGTCTGGAGAGGCTGATTTGAAGAGAAAAAAAAAAATCCCTTGGATTGAGTTTGTTGTTTTTAATATGAAGGAACTCCAAATATACATCCTAACCACTATGGTCAGACATTTAGAATGAAATGTTTCCCTCTACCTGGTTTTGCAAGGGCTTTCAGGTTAACCTGCAGCTGTACTAGGAATGCTCCTAGGGAGCAAGGCTCTGCATGTGGGTATTATTCTGAGCCTTCCCTCCCAGGCTGTGAGAGTTGCATAGGGGCACTTGCTAGCCCTGCTGCATTCTTACAAAGTCATACATCATAGGCTGAACCTGAGCTTGGAGATTCTGGGACCATACCTCCGAAGCACCCTGAGGCAGCTGTCCTTTTACCTGCTTTGTACATGGGGCATCTACATGTTTTGCTTAGAAAAACAAGGAAGGGAACTACAGCGTAGGGTGGGGGGTGGAGAGAAAGCCAGTATGCAATGCTTTCCTCTGTGGAAAGGAGGAAGGGAAGCCCAGAGGAGGAAATGGACCTACCTAAGGATATGAGAGATGCAGAGGCCCCACCCTGGCAGGCCCATGTTCCTTCCCTTGCTTCCACATCTAAGCCACATTCTTTTTCTTTTTCTGTGTGTGTATTTAGTACAGGGTACCTCTACGTAGATCAGACTTGTAGTGATTGTCCTGTATTCAGCCTCCCAAGCGCTGGGATTACAGGCTTGTGCCACCGCGCTCAGTGTCTCAATGCACTCTGGGGGCAGGGCCAGCAGACTGCTGCAGTGTGCCTATGCAGGCGCTTTAGTCCACTGAGCTTTTTGGGTGGCCCTAAGCTATTCTTTAGGAATGATTACCCTCCCCTAAAATAAAAGCATACTGCCTTGTCAGGGTCAGCAAACATTCAAGACTGAACATACCTGAATAGAGGTCAACTTTGGAGGAAAGGCCACTGACACATATAGTAACTTGCATACCTTATAGTGGACATTACATGGAAATTGGGGCGGTGAGATCACACAGTAGACTAAGTGCCTGCTTAGGCAAGCATAGGGACCAGGATTCAATCCCCGGCACCACATGCCACACTGTCCACCCCTGGGTGAGCTGAGCCAGCCACTAAGGCTGGGCGTGGTTTCACACACCTGTAATCCCAGCACTGGGAATGCTGAAAACAGGAGAATCATTATGAGTACGAGCTATGTAGTGAGACCTTGTATCAAATACGTTAAAAAAATTATGGAAATTAAAGCACGCATCATAAGCAGCTCATATAAATGGGAGTAATTAGGATTTCTTCCCCTATGCATACATATAGCCCAATGCTATTGGTTTTCTCTAAAAGAATATCGTCTCCATGGACTTTATGAAGCATGATGTCAAGACAGTCCTGGACTCTGCTCCCAGCTTAGAATACTGTGGATGATAAATCAGGGTGGGAACCAATAGCCAGGAGCCTACCAAGCGTCTCTCAAGACTGACACCATAATCACTGAACTTTGTGGGTCAAGGACAGGGCACTGTTCTCGGGTAGAGATGGAAAAAATGGATGCAAGTTTGGAAGCACAAGGGCGGAAAGGGAGATCAGACATGTAGAGAAACAAAGAGGACCCTGTGTTTGCACAGAGGAAGAAAGGCCAGAGTGGAGTGGAGGCCAGAGCTGGTGACAGTTCGCTGTGCTCAGGCCATCTGAGTATGGGGAAGTGTGATTGGGAGCTCCAGGCAGACAAGCTGCGCATAGCAATAAACAGTTACTTCTGCAATCTGCTGGGGTCAGCCCTGCTACCTGTACTTGGACAAATCTGACAAGTAGGTGTTCTGTTTAGAGTGGGCATTGCACAGGTCCAGGTGACATCCTTACTCTTTGGAAAACTGGTGAAAAATAGATCTCTTTTCCTTAGAAACATAGCACGTGCACACACGTGTGCAATATCTTGTGTACAATATCTGCCAGTACACAAAGATGCCAGTTCCAGACTGCTCTGATCATCCCCAGCCCGCATAAAGACCTCATGTGAAGAGCCAGTTTTTCCTCTTCCTCCTCTCCTTCCCTTTTTTCTCTTCGGCCTCCTCCTCCTCCTCTTCTTCCTCCTCCTCCACCTCCTCCTCTCCTCCTCCTCCTCATTTTCCTCCTTTTTTCCAATACTGGGACTCGAACCCAGGAACTCATGCAGGCTACTGAACTACATCCCCAGCCCAGTCCTCCCCAGCTTTGGTCACTTCTCTTCAGCCTGTTGAGAACACAGCATGATGTGAGGTGCCTCCTGAAAAGCCCACCAGTCTCTTTCACTTCCCTCCTCCATAGTGCTGTTGCCCTACCCCTGGGCCCCCAGTTCTCCCCTGGGAACCAACTAACTTTCTCTTCCTGTCTGGTGCAGACTGCAAAGGTCACCCCTTCCTTAACTGCATATGCCAAAAAAAAGGGATTTTTTTTTTTCTTTTTTTGACCACTTGGAGCTGTGTAATAAAAACCACATTACGTTGTTGCCCAGGGCCTGCAGGGAGGTGTGGCTGAAGGCTATGAGGTCAGAGTGCATCCCTGGTCATTTACTACCTCTGTGGGATGAGCCACAAACCTGGTTCTGCAGGCAGAGCACAGAGATGCTGGGGCCCGGTGCTGGGGGCAAGAAAGGGAAGGTTATGTGGAAAGCTGTCCTCTTTTTCCCACCTTGGCCCCACTCTAAGAGCTGAGGACTTTCTTGCCCCTTTGAGCCACCTTGGTTCATTTTACCCATTGTCTGGTAAAAAGTCACGTTGTTCTCACTTAGTGGCTCTCTGTGATAGTGCCATGGTACAGACATCTTGAGCTTTAGAAAATTTTAGTGCCTAGACTTGTTCTCAGAACAATTAAATCAGCATCTGCTGAGATAGCTTTGATAGGGAGGTAGGGTTTGGGGACCACATCTGCCTGGATAAGCAGCGGTGGCCTTTCTGAATGCCTCTCTGAGTGTTTGATAGGAGTTGTGTGTGAGATTTTATCTTTGAAGATTTGCCCTCATTGTTACCAGGCATAAAAATGTATATAACATTTATATATCTGTGTGTATGTCTGTGTTATATACATAGCATATATATTTTAGTTGAAAGATGGTAGAAAATTTGTGACAAGTAAACAATACAAATACATTGCTAAGCTTGATTAGAATAAGCCCTAGCCTTTTAAAGGACCCAAATAAACCATTAAGACTTTTGGATGCTGTTCTTTGTTTTTGAGGCTAAATGATGCCCTCTGTTTATTCGTTTATTTAGCAAATAGTTAGTAAGCTACTATGCTAAGTACAGTAGGAAAGAAATAAAGATGGGTTCCAGTTTTAGAAATTTGCAGACTAAGAAATGTGAGCTGACCTTCAGAAACCAGAGGTTCAGTTATCTTTGAAGCTAGCTGTCACGTCTGATGGAAAAGCTGAAGGAGAAAACACAAAGTCTTTGATCTCTGATGAAACAGACTAGACACTCCTAGAAGCAGGAGCGGAGACCTAGCAAAGAAGGCAAATATTTTCCCACTGGAGATAAGCTTTAAAACTGTGTGGGGAGCGAGGCAGCAGTATTCTCTCCGGCTGGTTCCTTTCCAGCTTCTTGCCTGGCACATCATTACTATACCTTTCTGGATAATTCTTCATCTTCTGGTCTCAGCTTCAGACAGTTCTGGAAACCTTCCCTGATCTTCCCAAATCAAGTGTCTTGGCTGGGGGCTCCCATTATGTTGCCTGAGATAGGTGAGTGACCCTGAAGGAAGTTAGTTATCTGATCTGGACCTCCATCTCCTCACTTGTGAAATGGCAATAATAAGATTGATGCAAAAATAAAAGAGTTAGAGAGGTACAGCACTTGGCTGAGGGCGTGCACGGTGAGCTCTTTCTGTCCTGCTGCCTGGCCCCAGGAGCAAGTGAGACTCGCATGAAATGAACAGATGATGTGGTGGGGTGGGCACTGACCCCTCTCCCTGTCCCCCTCCAAGTGACCCTGGAAAGCCCTTGTGTGACCTGGCCTCTCCACTCAGCATGCCAGGCAGTCTTGCTTCCCAACCTGGGTGCTGGGCCGGTGCCCATCTAACCACGTCACCGGCTTGATGCATAGGAGCCTCGCTTGCTCTCTCAGCGGCTGTGCTGTGGGGACAAGAATGGCTTACCCGGTGCACACCCTCTCCCAGGCTGGAGCTTAGGACACAATTTCCTTCTGTATCATACCCATCTTGAGGCCCAGAAATGAAGTCAATTGTTTTGTTTTTCATCCTTCTGTTGCTTGCTATATATTTAAGCCAGGTGCAACACTTTTTATTTGTTCCTGGCCGTTAATTAATTTACTTTTTGTTGGGTGCGTATCCCACCCAGCTCTCCAAGCCCATCTGAATTCCAGGCTTCAGTTGAATTGGGCTCGCTGATCCTCTGTCAGAGGCTGGCTGCAGGGACCGGTAGAGATGGGACCACAGCCTGCTGGAACTTCAGGATCCTGAATAGCAGCCCCTGCCCCTCTAACCTTCCACCTAGGGTGCAGTTTTAGCGAAGATTTAAAACTAAGAACCCCTAGGAGAAAACAGTCTAGCTGCAATACAGAGGAGAATAAATATTGGTACTAGATTTTTTTTTTCTCTGAGTGCAAGTTTTGGTAAAGAAACACGAGAACATCAGGCTATCGGGTGCTTGGAAGGAGGAAGATGAGAGAGAACAGAGAAAAAAATTGAGTTGAGGCTGAGCTTCAAATCAGACCTGTTATGTTTCTTGGCAGTGGGAGTTACTGTTGTGTTTTTTATTACTATATACCAATTACTTTACCTGTACAAAGTAGTAATCTTATCATTTTTAATAATTGGACATTTTACTTGCATTTTACAGAGGAGAAACCTGAGGTCCAAGAGACTAAGTGATTTGCTAAGATTATATGGAGATGAAAAAGGCAGGATTTAAATCCAGATCTGTGAGAAAAAATAAATTTGGTCCTCTCTGTTCCTAAGGCCACACTCTTGGGCAGGAATCACATCTTTTAGAATAGTATACTGCATAGTTTGGCATTTATTGCCATTTTCCTCCCAAAAAGCTGGTAAGAAGTTTTTCTTCTTTTGCTTTGTTCTTCTCTAGCCCAGACCAGCAGTGATCGCAATTGCAATTGACATTCCTTTAGCGCTTTATTCTCCACAAGTTGCTTTTCACACAGTCCTGTCAGCCCACTAGCATGGAGTCCACCCAGGCCGCTTTCCTCCTCTCAGGCACCTCTTCATGCCCGCATTCCCTTGGGGAAACTGCAGTCCAAGGGTGAGGGTGCCTGCCCAGGCTTACAGCAGCCTAGCTGGGATGGGGTGGGGTGCCGGCTGGGATGGCCGAAGCCTTTTTCTGGAGGGGATTGAGCCTTTCCTCTGGAGACAGAGCAGCTAATAGTAGCAAGGGTGCCCCCCAGTTTGGCTGATTGTGCCTGTGACCTGCCTAAGCATCAAAATATGAGAGTCTTAAAAAAAAAAACTTTTCAAAAATAATGCGAGATAGCCACTTTAATTTCGTTTCTTAATTCTGAACCCTATAGCATAAATCTCCATTCTGCTCGCAGCTCTCCTCTTGAACTGCCTTATGTGTACAAGTAGCTGGCAAGCTCCACTCCAGGTGGGTGGCACTGGTAGCTCACCCAGCATTGGTAGCTCTCGGCGCCTCTCTCAGGGAGAGGGAGGAGCCTGTGTGGACATACAGAAGTTGATGGGCTGACCCTGTTTCCTCCTTCAGGAAGCCAGGGTTAGAGCTCTACTAGGGAGCTCAGCGCTGCAACCTTGCTGATGT
Source organism: Ctenomys sociabilis (assembly GCA_004027165.1). NCBI lineage: Eukaryota > Metazoa > Chordata > Mammalia > Rodentia > Ctenomyidae > Ctenomys > Ctenomys sociabilis. The sequence goes on from PVKA01013190.1 coordinate 19,744, forward strand.
GCCACAGTAGGAAGAATCCAAGATTGCAGAACGGTCTGATGTGCATAGCTGGTCCCAGACAGAAAGCAGCACCAGCTCTGCACAGAACTCTCCAGAAGCGCTGCCTTTGTTTTGGCCTCCCTAGTCATTTCTTGGTATGAGCTGGATTCTTGGCAGGAGCCCAGAACCAACTGAATTTCTGGGATCGAGTCTCAGGCACTCCTTGTACTAGTTATAAAGTTTCACTGCTACGTACCAAGCTATGGTCCCACACCTGTGGCCTGATGCTGGCCCGGAGTGTCTTTGCTGTGGCCCCTTCTCAACTACCCCCAGAAGGAAATTGAGATAGATAGGTAGGTACATAGGTAGGTAGATACCGTTCTCTGTTACAAAGACTAGAAAATAGTGACACGTAAGGTATAATTCTGGCAAACTACAAATAAATCTAAGGCTTTGTGAAAGTCCACTGAGACAATGTGTGTGGTTGTGCATATTAATTTCCTTGAATTTTCATATTCCTTTTTTTTTATCTTTTTGAGACAGGGTCTCACTATGCAGTTCAGGCTGGCCTTAAGCTCATTTTGTAGCTCAGACTGGTCTCGAACTCACAACAATCCTCCTGCCTCAGCCTCTTGAGTGCTGGGATTACAGGCCTGCGCCACCACGCCTGGTTTAAATTTTCATATTCCTAATTAGAAACTGTCCAATATGGGACTTTCAACCCAATGCAGCATGTATTTAATGGGGCTGTAACAAGAGGGTCTACTCTTGGGTCTACCAAAATGTTCTCAAGTTGCTCTTGGCCTAGAGGGCTCCTACAATGGGAAGACAAGGGAAAGTAAAGAGTGAAGCTGGGGTTCCGGAGATGTGCAAGCAGGGGATGCTTTCGTAGGAGGCAGCTCAGTGAGGGAGAAACATCACAGTGGAATGTTTGCAGTGGAGGAATCCAGAAGAATAATAAAGCCAGCATCATCTGACTGTGAGGAATGACAGAAGTATGGGGAGGAGGAAGTTGGCTGCAAGAGACAAGAAGCCACATGATTTTACCTGGTACTTGGAATGTCATTCCCTCCTGCACCCAGGGGGCGAAGACACTAAGACTGGAAGGTGGCTGGGGATGGCTTACAGCAGCCTGGTTGGGATGGGGTGGGGTGCCGGCTGGGATGGCCGAAGCCTTTTTCTGGAGGGGATTGAGCCTTTCCTCTGGAGACAGAGCAGCTGATAGCAGCAAGGGTTATCCCCCCCCCCCCCCCGTTTGGCTGATTGTACCTGTGACCTGCCTAAGCATCAAAAAATGAGTCTTAAAAAAAAAAAAAAAACTTTTCAAAAATAATGCGAAACAGCCACTTTAATTTTGTTTCTTAATTGTGAGCCCTATAGCATAAATGTCCAACCTCAACTTCCTACTGCATGTGTAGACCTCTCTGTTCTTTCCTCATTTTTTGAGAACCAATGCAGAGAGATTAAAGAATTTGCTGAATGTCTGCAAGCTAGAATGTGGGAAAGCAGGACTCAGAGCATGTCTGTCCAACAGTCAGTTCCCTTTCCATGGCTTTGCCTACCCAGGACCCAAATAACCACGGCTACGCTGGCAGTAAGACAAGATCTGATATGTGGAGTTCCATTTTTGCCATATGTTGCCAGGGTGATAAGTTCAGAGGATTTAGTTAGACTTTAATAAAACTTCTGGCAGTCAAGTTCCCATCTCTTTTCAAAGTAAAACATTTTAGGTTCCAAATGGCAGCGTTCGAAGCAGAGCCTGGACCCTGTTACCATAAGTAACCCTTCCACCACTCCTTTCCCATCTGTTTCCTGCATGGTGAATATTATTGGGAAACAATGATGTCAACCCTTCCATATAAATCTACACCTCCCTGCTGGTCCTTCCCCTACAATGCATTTTTTTGTTCCTCTTTCTGGCTTTTGTCTTGTTGGTCTGTTAAAGAGACTCACGCTTTTGGCGTCAATTGTTGGCTTTCTTTTTAATAAGTTTTTGCTATTTCAGCTTCATTGTGCTCTTCAATATGCACGTGCTTCTTTGCGTCCATATTTGGGAAATCCTTTGTTCTTTGGCTTACAGCTAGAACATGGGCTGAGTGGGAGAGAGGAGCCATTTTACTTTGTGGTAAAGCAAACCTAAGTGCAAATCTCTGAATCAAGCTTGGAGCTGAAGGTGCAAACCCTGCCTAGCAGGGACCTAAGGGGGCGGGACACACCCCCTGTCTTGGAAGCACAGGAAGTACAACCATCAGGTAATTTGCAGAAGGTCCTGATTACCCTGTCTGAGGCTTGATTGCCAAAGGGGGTTTGGTTTCTAGAGTTCTTTTTCCATGCTGCCCCTAAAGATAACTTGGTTTCAAAATGGAAAAGTTTTCTGGGGACAGCATGAGTTTGAACTGTGGATCCAAAAATTCTGGACCTCCCTTTTTAGCTTTAGGCAGTGATTCACAAATTTTACTGAGGATTAGAATGACTATAAATGTAGTGTTTACTTTTATTTTAGTCATTTGTTTTTGCAGTATTGACAGATGAACCCAGGACCTTCTGACCAAGATACATATCAAGCCCTTTATTTTTTCTTTATGAGACAAGGTCTTGGGGGGGGCACTGTTTCCCAGTTTGGGCTGCAACTTGTACTCTCCTGCCTCAGCCTCTCAGAGGGCTGCAATTACAGGAGTGTACCACCACACTGAGTTATAGTTCTGACTTTTAAAATTAAACTTTAATGTTAAACAAGTATTAGTCAAGTTGATTATGTTCTTAGAAATACTGTCAAATTTCATTCTGGTCTACTTGAATGGGCTTTACATTTTATAACACTGCAAGTTGTAAGTGCTGCTCCCCATCGGGGTTCGAAAGCTGGGGCCCTCAGAGATCTATTTCTGTAGATGTGGGTGAGAAGTCGCACTTTGAAGATGTGCTCTAGGTCATTCTGACAGCCTTGGGCTTCTGATCTCACTTGGATTTAGCCCACAGGAAGCTTTGATTTGGCCTACGTAAAGAAGTAGCTAAGTGAAGTCACGTGATTTTTATTTTCCTTAAGATACTTTTATATTGTCAAAAATGACAAATGAACATGAATTTTTACTTTTTAAAATAAAAAGGTCTTCTAAAATTATGGGACTACAATGTCTTAAATTATTTAATTTGGATAGACTTCCTTCTCATCCTTATTTTAGAGGAAAGATGTCAATCAGTTATTTTGCTTTCCTGATTTAATACACACAGCGTAGTGCAGTTAGTTCATCTCTCCTCATAGTCGCAGTGTAGCAGGATGGTGAACCACGTGGCTTTTTGCTGAGATGTGACCTTGGCTCAAATACCAGCTCTGCCACATGCTGGGTTTGTGGACGTGGACAAGCATCGCACCTATCTACGCTTCAGTTTCCTCAGCGAAGTGGAAACTATGATAATGATAGCACGCAAAACGTGGAATCACAGTGAGGATTAAAGGAACTAATGTACTGCCTGGATTTTAGCAAACGTTCCATAGGTGTTGACTATGATTATCCTTTCTTTGTGATAGAATGCTGGTCTTGTTTCAGCCCTAACTGAAGTGTGGCTCTTGAGTTAGACTGTAGATGTGGAAGTTGAGAGAGCTGAGAATGAATGTTCTAAGCCTCCTCTTGTACCCATGAGCCTTTTCTTTTTTTAAAAGTGTTTTATGTATACACATAATTCTTTATTTTTGTAACTAGATGCATTGAAAGCTAGTTTTAAGATTTTTATCCGTCGATAAACATATCTAGAGTGGGACTGTAGCAAACTTTCTGTGTTTTATACAAATTTCTTTTGGTAATCAGGAATAAAGACTCTAGCGTCCCCTCAAAAGGGTCATACTAAAAGGTTATACTCATAGTGACATCTATCCAACCTCCTGCTTTCCATCTGTGTTTCAGGAGAAGGATAAATCTGAGAAACAAGCCTCATCGTCATGGATAGAACAGTTTAAGGCGTGGGCGTGTGACATTTTACATATACCTGTCTACTTGCTCCAGTTTCATCTCGAAAGTGGACCACATGAAGTTGTTCTGGCTTGGGAGTGAATTTAAAGTGTAAATTAAATCAAACTGTGCTCAGACTTAGGCTTTGTGAATAGAGGCAGAGCAAATAGATGAAGGAATCCATTCTGTACTGTTAGGGGGACGGACTCTTAAATGGGGAGTTGTGTTTATGCTACCTGGTCCATTTTAAGGTGAACACTCATAACCAAAAATACATTTAGGAGGGTGATCAGAATAATGACAGGTTGCACCTAGACCTATGGAGATTATGGGGCCATAGAGGAATGTGATTGATGATCTAGAGTGTGCCTAAGGAGAGTCACATGGAGAGAAAGTGTTCTCTCAGGCTTTCACAGACAGCAAATAGGTCAAACAATGGCCGTGACTCATCTACGTGGCTGACACTGACAAAGGATCTACAAACTGCAGTACAGGGTTTCAGGATAAATCCTGAGGGGACTTGACTAACATTATCAGATACAAAAGTTGCATTTCTTGTTATATAGGTCTTGCTTTATCTTGGTCTTAACCATCCAGCAGAATAGTATAAAAAGTAAAGCCATATTAATAGGCTGAGCTGTAAAAGGCTCAAATCAACAACTTCTGACACTGCTAGATCTATGGATAACCCACTACTATTATGGACTACTGGACTATATTGGAATACTTTGCTGAATTCACACACCTACAATATTTAAATGACAATGGGATACCCTTCTTTGACAAAACTAAACCAAAAAAGGTGATACAAATGAATGACCATTTTGTATCTGTACACTCAAAATAGGGTAGATATACAGCTACATTTTCTTAATTCAATGAATAAAAATATTTGTTCTAATAGTGTTTGTGGACAGGATATCATGTCTGCATCTTGTACAATGAATAACCACTAAGACAACAATATGCAATGTATTTATTATTGAAACTGTCCTACTGATTGGTTTTTAAACTGTCTCATTATTATTTGTTCCTCAGTAAAATTATTTTTAAAAATGACAGGTTGCAAAATGCTGTAGATGACAAGTGATGTTGTTGAGAATGATTACCATAGGTAGGCAAGTATGTTATTATTACTCTTCTCATTGCATAGACAAGCTGGTTGACACCCAAAGTCAAAGGGGGAGTGATTTATTTCAACTCACAGTTTGTAGACGTTTCAATCCATAGTCCGTTGCTCCGAGACAGGGCATCATTGTCGAGGGGCACAGCAGAGGAGAAACAGTCCATGGCAGAGCAGGCAGGAAGCAGCAAGCAGGAGAACTAGCAGCAGCAAGCCTCTTTTCCTTTTTATCCCATCATGCTGTAAGTCTAGTGGGTGGTGCTGTTTATACTCAAGCTCAAGCTTTCCATTAACTGTACCCAGGAACATGATAAACCAATTAATAGGCTAATCCAGTGCTACTTGCCCTTAATCCGCATATCATACCCTGAATCCTCATTCACATACCCTAGATCTAACCATCTACCTATGAGTGCATGAGGCTTTGGGGGGGGGGGCATCTAGATACAAATCTTAACAGCAAGTAAAAGCTTCAAGTGTTGACATGACCACACAGGCCTCTCTCTCAGACTTTAAAGTTTGTTGCCGCTTTTGTTTGCTTCTTGGTGCTACCACAATAAATGACCACAAACTTGGTAGTTTAAAACAAGACAAGTCTACTATATTACAGTTCTGTAAATTAGAAGCTCGACACAAGTCTCACTACAATCAAAGTACACACAGTACTGTGTTCCCTCCTGGAAACTCTCGGTAAGGATCCATGTCCTTGCCCTTTGCAGCTTCTAGAAGCCACTGCATTCCTGGGCTTATCTCCCATCTTCAAAGCAACAGTGTTGCATCTCTCTGACCATTGTCCCTAAGTTACTTCCTCTTACCACACCCTGGAAGAATTATCCACTTTGAAGGATTTATGCAGTTAAACTGCCTGCACCTCTGGCATACTTTCCCTGTCTCAGTATCCTTAACCTAATCACACCTGTGAAGCCCCTTTACAGAGAACATGGAATGTTATGGGCATCTAGAATTAGGCCACAAGTATCTTGGAAAGAGGTTGCATTCTTTGCCATCTTCCAGATAGGTGAGGCCCTGGGCAGACCATCCATATAGTACTCAGTGACCTTAAAAGGTTTTCTCAGTCCCGGTTTTGTCCTCTGTTAAAAATACTCTTTGGTTTCCATTTGGAACTCCTGCACACAAAATAGACAAAGAAAAAGCTTTGTGAGGAGTGGGTGTGTGGAGAACCTGTCATTTTACCAAGGAAGTTTATAGACTGCAAACTGCTGCTACCTGTCACTGTCTGGTGTTCAGTCCTGTCGGCCACTGCAGGAGCCACAGAACTACGGAATTGTGGCTCCTATTTATTGAACGTACACCTCCTGCTGGGCCTGAACCAATGTTACCTCATGTCGCTGACAATAGCCATAGGAGGCAGGTGTTACTCATTTTTAATTGACACAGAGTAAGTGTGCATATTGGAGTAGAGCATGGCATTTAAATGTGTATCTGTGTAATGATCAGATGGGGGTCCACGGGGTATCTAATACCTCAACTACTTATCGTTTATGTGTGTATGTAAGTGTATGTTAGAAATATTCGCAGTCCTCTGCACTGGCTCTTCTGAAATGTGGAATTAATACTTGTCAACCATAGTTACTCTGTGGTGCTACTGAACATCAGAAGCTGTTCTTCCTAACCACCTTGTTCCTTGTGCCCAGCCAGTGACCATCCTATCTCCAGCCCCACCCTTCTCGGCCTCTGGTAGACACTGCTCTACCACAATGAGAGCAACTGTTTTAACTTCTACATATAAGAATATATCATACTTGCCTTTCTGTGCCTGACATCTTTCTCTTCATATACTGCCCTGCAGGCTTGTGCACATTGCTGCAAGTAATCAGATTTTCCTCTTTTTGTGGCTGAGGGTATTCCAGTATGTATACTATGTTTAGTTTGTTTATTTATCTGTTTCTGACACTTAGTTGATACTGTACCCTGGATAATGTGAATTGTGCTTCAGTAAATATTGGACTGAACACATACTGCAACTGTTGGACCGTTTGACCTACTGAGTTCCTTTCCTTCAGACAAATAGGCAATAGTGGAATTGCTGGATCGAATGGCAGTTTTCTTTTCAGTTCTCTGAGGAACCTCCTTGATGTGTTTCCGTCAAGGCTGTATTAAATTACATTCGCACTGACGCTGTGTGAGGGCTTCCCGTTCTCTGCATCCTCACCAGCCTTTGTATTTTTGTTTAGGGTGAGATAATATCTCCCATTGTGGTTTTGATTTCCCTCATCCTTAGTGATGTTGAGCATTTTTAATCTATTTTTTTTGCTATTTGCCTATCCTCAGAATTATTTATTCATATCATTTTCCCATGGTTTAATCACATTATTTTGCTGCAGAGTTTTTTGTGTTCCTTAGTTATTCCAGTATTAACCCCTTGTCAGATGGGTAGCTTATATCTCTTTTCTCCTGTTCGTAGGTTGTTTTTTCACCGTACTAATCTCTTCCTTTCCTGAGTTTGCTGAGTTTTAGTTCGATATCTGTGCTTTGAGGATCCTATTTGAGAAATCTTTGCTCAGACCAACATATGAAAGCATTTCCCTGTGTTTTCCTCTAGTTCTTTTATAACTTAATTTTGGATCTTACACTTAAGTCTTTGATCTGTTTTGGCTTGATCCCTCTATCAGTGATGGAAAATTTTTTAGTGACGAGCACCCAAACTGCAAACCAAAACACAGTCATTATCATGAAGTGAAAACAGTGCAGTGAAACCTGAAAATACTGAGGTTTTAGTTTAGAAAACCAACTCATACATCAGCATTTTATGTCTTAAAATAAATAAATGACACCCGTGCCATCACTCTTATGTGGCATGAGATGCAGGTCTCATTCCATTCTTTTGCATGTGGGTATCTACTTTTCCCACTCCATTTATGGAAGAGACTGGCCTTTCTTCAATGTATGTCTGGTTGCCTTTGTTGAAAATCAACTGACTGAAAATAAATGTTTTTGCTTCTTGGATCTCTGCTCTCGCCCATTGGCCTAGGTGACTGTTTCAATGCCAGGCATGTTGTTTTGGTTACTACACAGTATGGGCATATGTTTTAAAGTCAGTGTTGTGGTGGGAAGCAGGTATCATTAATGCTTCCATATTTCAGCTGAGAAAGTAGAACCCAGAAGAAGTAATAAGCCCAAGACCATAAAACTGGAACTTGGCAAAGCCAAAGTTCAAACTGAACCTGTGTCATTCCATCTCATTACAAGATCTCTTCTCAAGGGCCGGCCAGATAGCTCAGCAGACTAAAGCACCTGCTTAGGCAGACACAGGGACCAGGGTTTGATTCCCTGTGTGCGGTGCTGGCCCGGTGCACTGTGATGGCAACTGTGACTGGGCGTTGTGGCATGGTCCGGTAATCCCAGCGCTTGGGAGGCTGAAAACAGGAGGATCACTACATGTCCGATCTGTGTAGTGAGACACTGTGGATCCTGTACTAAATACATTTAAACAAACAAACAAACAAACATGATCTCTACTCTTCCTAACCTACCCTCTCCTCATTTAGAGGAGGCCTTCCCCTGAGAAGCAGAGAAGAATCACTCGCAGTTGGCAGCTGAAGGCCCACCCATACAGGGAGCCTCGTCTTGGTCTGGTTTTCCACTGTCAAAACAATAAGCTGGTTAGGGACTGGACCTAAAGGGACCTCCTGGAGATATCCAGAGATGACACAAAACACTCTTGAGATGCCCATAGTATGCATGAAAGGAGATTCAGATTCCAGAAAGTATTTTTAAGCAAATGATTCACTAGGCTCAAGAGCTCTTACCCTGGTGGTCCAGCTTAGAGAACCACTGCTTAGCAGGGTGGATGCCTTTGAGTTAGGCCATGATGCCATGCGAAGTCCCACAGGCCTGAGAAGATGAGAGGTCCTGCCAGTGGTCTTCCTCTCAGCAGGAATTAATCTAATCAGCTTCCTTCTTGCCCATAATAAATTGGAATTAACCAAAAACGGAACATTTTTGGAGAACAGATAGATTCGAAGGATAGATAATGGAGCTGCTAAAATCCAGCAGAAGGGCAGAAGTGATCAGGAAAGGGGCACAGAACTAGGGAGCTGCCAGGCTCCCTTCCCTCTGTCTCCGACTCCCCAGTACCAGCACCTCTTCTAATTAGTCTTCATTCACATTCCCAGTGTGGCTTCCCTTGCATAGATCTTTAGCACCTCTAGCTTCTAACCATTGTCATGGTTTTCTTTCTTTTTTTTTTTTTTTTTTTTTTGTCTTTTTGAGACAGGGTCTCACTGTGCAGTTCAGGCTGGCCTTAAGCTCACTTTGTAGCTCAGGCTGGTCTCGAACTCACAACAATCCTCCTGTCTCCGCCTCCCGAGTGCTGGGATTACAGGCATGCGCCACCATGCCCGGCTCTTGTCATGGTTTTCTTAATTGTTTTCTCTCTATTCTGAATGGCAAGAAAACAAGATCCTTGAAAACTGGAGCCATTCTCTGTTCATTGGTACACTCGGGTGTCTGCAAAGGTGACTCCTCTCCATAGACTCTAGGGAAGGATCTGTCCCCAGCTTCTGGAGGCTGCCCTGACTCACCACCAGCAGCAGCCCCCTCTGGCCCAGTTACCTCACATTGGTGGGGGTGGGGTGGACTTTCTTTCTGGTCTTTTTGCTGCTGTTTCTTATAAAGACCCTGTGGTTACAACAGGGCCATTTGGATAATCCAAAATAATCTTCCCATCTTAAGATTTTTTAACTTGGTCACATCTGCAACATCCCTTTGGCCATATAAGGCAGCATTCACAGATTCCAGGAAGAAGGATGTAGACCACTTTGGAGGAGGGAGGGTATTACTCAGCTTACCGCAGTGGTCACAGTTCCACTGGCCAGGTCTCAGCCTGCACTGACTCCTTAAGCCAGTTCTGTCCAGTAGAACTTTCTGTGCTGATGAAGAGCGTTCTGTATGTGCCATCCAGTGCAGCAGTCTCTGACCTCGTAGGACCACTGAGTTCCTGAAGCAGCTGGTGCTACTGAGGACTGAATTTTATTTTTAATTATTTTAAATGCATACAGTCACAAGTGGCTACTGGCCACTGTATTGGCCAGTACAGAGATGTTCCTCTACTGGTGAGATAGCTCAGTAGAGTAAGCACTTGCCTGGCAAGCACAGGGTCCTGAGTTCAATTCCTGGTACTGGAAAAAAAAAAACAAAAACCTGCCCCAGAGATGTTCCTCTGTGCATATGGGTAAAAGATATACACACAGACTGATTTTCTTTTCTCAGAAAAATAAAGTTATAGCATACATGTATTTTCAAAGATACTGTTTTCAAGTAACTGTAAGTAAATAACAATTATCTGCTTTTGCATTATGACTTTTATTCTTTTGAACTGCTGGATATCTGCTGACCAGATAGTTTTTGAAGTGTTAGTTTTATTTATTTATTTTTGACCAGATATCACATTGCTGTAGTTGAAAGAGTAGAAGACTAAAGGGGATAGCATCTCTTACCCCAGCCTTCCATTCCTTTTCCCTGAAGCAACTCTAGTCATGCTTCACTGCTCCTTGTTAATTAGTTCAGGAAGGTGTAAAGGTTACCAAAAACAACTAGTAGTAAACTTGTTGTTTTAGCTGGAAAGGGTAACAGGTCATGAGGCAACCAATACTGACAAGGTCTAGCTTGTACAGGTCAAGTGATGAGTACTAGGACAAAATTTTAGCATCAGAACTCAAATCTAGTGAGTTTCAGAGTTTTCAGGTACTGGGGATGTGACTACAGTGTTAATTGTTTCGGAATTCTTTCCATGGATTGTCTATGTATTATGTATTCCAGCATTTTTATAAAAATACTACAGTGTACACTGAACCATTTTATGAATGAATCTTTCCCTTTTGACAAATACAATTTGTTACTGCTTAAATATTGTAAGTTAAACACTCATTGAATATGTTACATGAGCCATGCATGATTTCCAGTGGTAATTTCTATTATCTATAATTTATTGAATATTAAGACTACTTCCATTTTCCTATGGTGAGAGGCGACTTTGCTAGCCCGCATATTTCTCACTGTAGGCACAGCTTGTTTCCGAGTATTGCAGAGGGGCATTGGACATGCAGCCAGTTGATACTCCCATTAGCAGAAGCCCAGGCCAGCTGAGGTTGAGAGCACGGAACAGGGGGAAGCTGGCCTGTCCCTGGCCTCTTGAGCACAGTGGCCATCCAGAGCAGCGCCGCACAGACCACAGAGGCCCAGGCACAGTAGCAGAACCAGATGAAACAGAGCTGGCAGCCTAAACTAGAAGAGGAACCTGTAGCCTGCATCTGTCCAGAAACGCAGTCAGAGTATGCCTTAAAGAAGCATCAGGAAACAGTTACACCCACAGTAAGCAACAGGAGCTGCCACCAGGGTGGCCACTAGAGCAGCAAGGCTTCCCAGCTCACTTAGGGCTACACTGACTCCTCCCTAGCACCCTCAGGACCACTGCCCCCCACCCAGGCATTGTCCCTGCCATACTGCTTCTGCTGGGATTTCCAGAGGGCATGGCCCACTCCTCCCAGTTTGTGCACAGGCCCAGCTGAACACTCCCCCTTTCTCTCTGTGGCCCCTCCTGGCCTTGCTGAGTGCAGTGTTCTTTGAAGTCTCATCCTGCAGGATGCCCTCCCTCATGCCCTAAGGCAGGGGGAATGCCTTTCTGTGTGCTCCCTCCACCCTCCTCTTCTCCCATATGCTCTTGGCTCTTGTCTTTGGAGGATTTTTTGTTGTTGTTGTTGTTGTTTCTCAGTGTGCCTTAAGGGCAGGTCTGGTAAGGCTTGAGGATCTGAGATTGAACCACAGTATCCTGAGACTGACTGCCTTCTCTTATGTAGGCATTTGAACAACTGAGCTAATGGGCAGGCCCCCAAAAAAGTTAAGAAAGGTGTTTTATCCCCCCATACACTCTTCAGACACCAATGGATGATCTGGGCTAACTCTCTGAGGTTAGGAGCCATGCATCCTGCTTCATTACTTGTCACCAGCGCCCCACATGGTGTTATAAATCTGCGTGGAGTGAGCAGTGGATCCAGGGAAAGGCTGTACCATCTTGGGTCTGTATGGTGATTGGCGTGCAGGGGAGTAGTGTGTTCGTTCTTTTGCGTTTTATTTTGTGGTGCTCAGAACTGAACCACAGGCCTTCCCATTGATCTACATCCTCAGCCCTGTTTTATTTTGAGGCAGAGTCTCCCTAGGTTGCCCGTGATGGCCTGACACAGGCAGTTCTCTTGCTTCATCGTCCTAGAGTGCTGGGCTCATAGGCAGGTGCCACCACAGCCAGCTGAGCAGTGTGTTCTGTGTGGGTATTTTGCACACGTCTGGGTCTGCTCTGTGCCTGCATGTGCATATCACTGAGGGAATCATAGATGTGGAAGCAGAACCCACGGGGGGGGGGGGTTGTTTGCATCTTTGTTCTGCAAATAATTGTCATCTGGTCAGTCTTCGGCAACTCCATGCACTCTGAATCTCAGTTTCCAGGGTCCAGGAATAGAGTTCAGTGCCACAGCGCCTGCCTGGCAAGCACAAGGTCCTGAGTTTGATTCTTGGTAACCCCCCATCAGTCAATCAATCAATCAATCGATCAGTCAGTCAACCAATCTCAGTTGCCTTCTAAAAAAGTCTAAAACAGGAGAGTGAGAATTCAGTAGATGATACATACACTCAAAAAAGAGCTTTATAGACAGAAAGCCAGTGCCATGGCTGTGCTGCAGTTTAGACACGTGTGCTCAAGAAGGGCTAAGCGGCTCCAAAGTCTGGATGTGCTGGTTCTTTATAAACTGTGCCTCCTGTAGCCACCACTCACTGCCATGTTGGAAGGGTCAGCAGGGCTGCTTTGCTTCCTTCCCTCCCAGCTGCAGCCATGAGCACCCCCTGGGTCTAGGTGCACAGCGGTTACCGGAGAACTCCCTTTGTCACAGCACTTGGGCATTACCCAGTGCCAAGGCATACCCGGAGGGGCATGGACCAGGAACCTTGTGTGTCATTTTATTTACATACTTATTTATTTTGGCAGGACTGGCACTGAACTCAAAGCCTGCACACTGACCTATAAACCCTAGACCTTTATTATTATTATTATTATTATTAATTTTTAAACAAGGCTTTGCTAAGTCACTCAATTATCTAGGCTGGACTCAAGTTTTCGATCCTTGTACCTCAGCCTCCCAGAATACTGCGATTACAGGCATGCAGTACCACAGCTGACATAGTGTGTCATTTTAGAGCTGAAAGGATTTTAGGAAATCTCTCTCCCAATGTCTCCTTTAACACACCGAGAAACTGAGGCCTGGAAGAGTTAAGTCATTTGCCTGAGAAGAGGCGGCTGCTCCCCAGGGATGTTTGCTGCCTGTTGGTGTTGGCAGAAATAACAGGTCACTGGATTTCTCGGAACCGTGGAGGATCAGGGATCCTTTGGAGGGGGGAGGAGGCTCAGAGGATGGTGCTCTCAGAAGATGGATTTGCAAGACTACCACCTGGCTTCAGGAAAACAACCTTTTTTATACAGCTAGTTAAAAGGATGACACATTTATATGACATAGAAAAATGTCCAAGAGCACATTAAGTAAGAGTTTCTAAAACATCCAACTTGGCACAGTGGCGCAGGCCTATAATCCCACTTACTGTGCAGTCTGACGCAGGAGGATTGCAAGTTTAGGGCCAGTCTGGGCAGTAAGGCAGCAAGGAAGGAAGAAAGGAGGAAGCGGAAGGGAGGCAAGAGGAAAAGCTAAGAAAAAGAAACATAGCTAGGGCTCTAGCTCACTGGTAGAGCATTCACCTAGGTCCAATCTAAAACACACACGCACACACACACACACACACACACACACACACACACCTGTATAGTACAATTTCATTTTAGCTATTAAGGAAGGCTGGAAAAATAGAAAACAGCTAGCCATCTGGGTGAGTGCTTCTCACCTTGGTGTGTTTCTCTGTCATCTGAGGTTTGTCATCCCTAACTTGGTTTTCTCAGTGAGGTCCTCATCTATAATAAGCCCAACCCAATTTTGACTCCTATTTTTAAAAAAACTATTAAATTTCCACAAGACACTAAAAGCCGTCTCCTCTGACTTTAGCCACAGGAATAGATCCCGCTCTGGCGAACTTGCAGACTTCAGGGCCTGATTATGCACATAGAGAGCTGGAGCCCCGCCTTCGATGACCCTGCAGATGCACAGCTTCTTCCTGCACCGAGCCTGCCTGAGGTTCTCCCTGAGCAGCTGGCATGGTGGCACAAGCCTATAGTGAGCTGCTGTATCAAACTATAAGGGGGAGGGATGAAACTCAGTGTGTAGTAAAGCACCCCTGGGTTCAGTTTCCAGTATACAGAAGAAACAGAGAGCAAACGTGTGCAGGGATCCTCCAGCTTCTAATGTGCGGAGAAAAGGGTCTTTGGTTTGATGTTGCGTGAAAGCACAGTGGGCTGAGTGGCTGGCCTCTGGCCCCGCTGCTCATGTGAGCGAGACGCTTGCGCGGAGGCGGCAGGGAGTGGGAAGCCGTCTTCTTTGGTCTGTGAAACTGAGTTCCAGGTTAATGGAAGGACAGCAAACCTGCCAAAATGTTGCAGTCCGGGAGGCAGAAGAGGAATCCTTAGCCTCTTAGAAAACTTTCATTCCTGTCGTGAATTCCTGTGACGCTGATGAGGCAGCTAATTATTAGACCTGCTATCCAACGAGGGCAGTGAGATTGCTCAAGGAAACAGCGTTGCCAGCACCAAATCCAGTGGCTTTGATTTGCAGTCACACTAGGATACAGCAGCTATGCAAACAGAGCAGCATATTTAAAGTTCTGGGTAAGAATCCAGAAACCTACACTGCAGCCATGTGACCTAGGATTCTCTGTAGCCCTCCGGTCTGCCAAACAAGATAAGGACCCATGTGCAGCTCGCCTCAGCAGATGGGGCTCGGGCAAGACTGGATACAAAAATGTTGTGCTTGGAAAATAATGAATTACTAAAGTAATATATATAAAGTATGATCAGTTTCTCAGTGCAGGAGGGAGGAAAATGTTTGTGAGGACAGTGTTCTGTGAGGAGAGATGTTACTTTAGGACTGGATGAACTTAATACAGCCCCCAGAGATCCCAAAGCCCCCAACCATTTGGCATGGAAGCTAAACCTTCTATTTTCACACAACCTGGCTTGCACAGTGTAGAGGCAGCTCAGAAAGATAAGTAATCAGGTTTCCAGGAAGGAGCAGAGTCCCTGGCCAGCTGCCTCTTCTCTCTGTAATCCCTGATTGCAGTGGATTTGGTTTAGGAACTCTTGGTGGGATAGTTGCTGTGGGGACCATACTTTAATCCTAAGAAATTGGTTTTGCCTGCTGATTCTGAGGGGTATTTAAGTGCAGATAACTGTGCATGTGTGCTGTGACCCCCAGAGCAGGGGTCACCTGAGGGACCTGCTTCAGCTAGAGGGCTTGGCTTTTTAGATCTAGGTGTTTTTATACTTTGAGATGAAATTTGTCTGAGCAAAACATTTTATACTTTCCTTTTTGTATTTTTAGTAAGATCTGCAGGGTCTCATTTATGTAGATCGGACTCGTAGTGATCCTTCGGTTTTCAGCCTTCCAAACAGCTGGGTTTACAGGCGTGTGCGGCCGCGCCCAGTTCTCCATCACAGTCTCTGAGCACGGGGTGAGGGGGGGGTGGTCGAACCCTGGTTGCTGCACCTGCCTAAGCAAAACATTTTATACTTTTAAAAAATATAAATTTGAAAACGTCTGCAGCAAATCAGCCAGATGAATTAGTGTGAGTAAGGGTCACCTGCCCACCTACGCGCTTGCTGTTCCCTCCTGTCTTGGCCATGTCCCACCTCACGTATGCCTTTCTAAGATCTGTGGCCCTCAGGCTAGCCCTGCAACCTTTTCCATGGGAAGTCCTCTTATCTTGTTGCAGTTTGACATGGAAGAGACATTTTACCAAAATGTCTTCAGAATATGAGCGTGAAGTCAATTACTTGGCCAAAAAAGTCAGCACTGTGGGTTACATAACTTTATGTTCCATATAAGTTTTATTTTCAGTGGAAACAGACAAGGCAGAATCTGAAAGCTGATATTAATGCCACTTCTCTAGGTTTTGC
This sequence comes from Ctenomys sociabilis, assembly GCA_004027165.1. Lineage (NCBI taxonomy): Eukaryota > Metazoa > Chordata > Mammalia > Rodentia > Ctenomyidae > Ctenomys > Ctenomys sociabilis. The sequence continues at coordinate 35,852 of PVKA01013190.1, forward strand.
TGAATAGACTTCAGCCTTCCTGCCGCTATGTGTGCTACGGAGTTAAGTGTTTCTTATGTGAACATTAGCAGTGCAGGTGCAGTGGTTCAATTTTGGGAAGGATGGTCGTGTTTGTGTTTGTGTTGGCCTTGGCTGAGTTTTTTTTTTCCTGATGCAAAGTTTGTAAACAGAAACAAAATTTTGCCAAATGCTTTTGTTTGTGAACCAAATTGTTCGTTTTGTTCACAAACAAAAGTGTTCATGAACCAAGGCACCACTGTAACATAACCTCTACAGTGAGAGATGCAGTCCAGTCCTTGTAGGACAGAAGGGATTTAGGAAAAAGGAGAGAGGGAAACAAAGCAGGAGGATGAGGGGGAATGAGATGGGAAATGGAAGTTGATACTAAAAAGCAAAATGTAACTTTCATTGTTTTGTATTCTATCTTTACATTTCATCCATTCATTCATTTTGGAGTGCTAAGGCGTGAACTATACAGGGTGCTGTCTACCATTGAGCTACATCCCCAGCTTTCTTCTTTTTTTTTATTTTGAGACAGGGTCTCCTTAAATTGCCTGGGCTTAGCCTCGAACTTGCAATCCTCCTACCTCAGAATCCCAGTCCTATACCTAGAATTACACCACACCAAGCTAACTTTAGAATTTTGGCAGCTGTTGGCTAGGTGGAAGTCCCGACCTAGCTAATGATGTGTGGTGTGGCATGCAGGATCCTCTCTGAGCCTCAGTTTCTTTATCTGCAGAATGAGGATGAAGATAATTGTGTGACAGACCTCACAGGGATGCTGCTGATTTCAGCTGAGAAGGACTTACTGTTTGCCCCGCTGAAGCCAGGTCATTTTCTACGCTGTTCTTTGAACAGATGGTCTGAGGGATTAGGGTGTTTCCCTCTTCCAATTTAATTTTGGAGCTTTGAAACTAAACCCAGCTGTTTCTGTAGGGTTTTCAAATGCTGGTCTCAGTTGTCTTTCACTAGATTGAAATTTGGAATTATAATACATGATCTCCATTAGAATTCTTGAACTTGAATGTGTAATAAGAAAAAAGACAGCATTATTGATAGAATTATATTCTAATCTTTCTTGAAAATATCATCCAGTAATTTAAGTGTTGCCTTACACGTAACTGCCTTACTAGAAAGTTGGCAGAGCAACTTGATTTGTCTTGAACCTCATCTTACAGATATTTCACTTTCACATGAAATAATTTAGTCTGGTTCCATAAAGACTAAAGAAGTGACAATTCTCTCCATTGTTGGCTAACATGAAAATGTGCAATACATTTCCCTTAGACTTCCCTCTCCCAGAGAGCTAAAACCTTTTTTTTATTCCTGCATACTTCTAGTTGAATGCTGTACAATCAGTCTTTCACTTACGATTATTTTGAGTTAAACATTCAAATCCCAAAACTAAGCTCTGCTAGTATGGAATGCAATATTATAATACAATGAACAAATATTTCTGGGGGAAAAATTTGAGAAGCAGTGAAAACAAGCTAAACTGCATTCCAACAGTAGATGGACATCCATCTCTTGGTCATTTTTTTTTTTTTTTTTACATGCAGGTCATATTGCTCCAAAAAATGTCATTTCAAAATAAGCACTGCTGCTCGTCTAGTCTATCTTGGGACTCGCTGTTAAAAATTCTTCTCTTCTACTGCCTGCTTTGGGGCAATACCAAACAAACATTAGCAACTGTGGAGCAGATGTTCAGACTGGAGGAGAGGATTCCAAAGCTGGGCTAGAATGTATTCTCAATCAGGACAAGATGCCGACCAAAGAGATTAATCTTGTGGTGTGGGTGTTAGGAGATAAAAGCTCCTTCTGGGTTTCATCACATACTTTTTTAAGAAGTATCTTGAGAGAGTTGGTTATAGCTTTTTTTTTTTTTAAGGACAAGATCAGAAATTACTTTCATTTTTGTGAGCCCAAGTATCATACAAATTCCTATGCTGATAAGCATAAGGGTGCTTAACAGCATAAGCATTTGTTTTGATTTAGGGAAAGTAAACAAATGTTTTCTATTAGAATTTTTAAATAGGATGATTTCTCTGGCACTTTCTTTCTGAAGGAAGGTATTAAGAAATTGCTGCACAATGCAGCACAAGACAGCGTAAGGAGATAATGTCCTTTTCGTATTCTATGAATTTCAGGATATCAATCAAGTCTTTACCTGTCTTCCATCCTGGTGCCACCCTGAAGGCATATCTAACCAGATACTCTGCCCACTATGTTCTTATTTAGTCAACAGGCGTTGGTAGAAAAATCTGACATCGTCCTAGTGGTCACATAAGTATCTTAGCTCTAGTAGGCTTTCCCTTTAAAAAGTGAGAACAACCGTGGGTGGCTCCCTGTGCCTTCCATAATCTTTTCCAGTGATGAGGGAGCAGGGTGTTGGAGCTGAAGAGATTATGTGGGACTAGCGTGTTCTGGGGGGAAAGCCATGAACCCAAGAAGGGCTGAGGAATCTAATTCCCACCTGATGGGTCTTCCCTGCTGTTCCCCAGTGCAAGGATTCAGCTTTACTAGGGAGGAAGGGGAAGTGATCCAACTCACAGTGGGTGAAGTCAGTAAGGGATCTCCCCTAGCAAAGGAAGAACCCGGGCAGGGGAATTTGAACCACTCAGACTTCCTCAAGTATATGACTTGGTAAATTTTATAACTACCATCCAAAGAATCTTAGATTTCAGTCACAGAAGAAGAGCTTTGCCTTCTACCCTAATGCAGGTCCTCAGTGATGCTTATGTTCTGTCGGTTGTCTCAAGTGCAGTATGTAGGGGTTAGTGCATTCTACGAGATGCTCACATGAGGGTAAGGGAGACAGCTCAATGGCGTGAGCACTTGGCTGGCAAGCTCAGCATCCTGAATTCAGTCCCCAGTACAAAAAAGAGGCTCTCACAAAACTGAGCAGTTCTCAAAAGGGGAAGCCTGGTTAACGAATATCTTCGCACGCAGAGGAAGCCTTTCTCACTTCTGCTTTCCTCTCTGCTGTGAAAGAGGAACATGTGCTCAGTATAAGGGCGATGGCGGCCTTTTTCTTTGCCTTGAAGAGTTCCACTCCAGTGTTCTTCCCTTCTGCCCACTAACTAGCATGTCCTTGCCTGTGGGGAGTTAGCTATGATCTCATCCTTTCCCTTTTGTGTATTCTAAAATCCATGTTTTCCTCTCCTCTGGCCCTCTGAGCATATCCTTCCTTTTCCTTATTATCTTGGACATATCAAAATTGATCCATCCTCTTCAATTTCTATATACTTTTATAGGAAATTGTCAAATAAATGGAAAAATCACCCAAGTGCATCTTTCATGCAGGCCTGCTGATTTCCTATTCAACAATGATTTCATGCATATGTATATACTATGTAGATGTAATGTACATATTTTACATGTTAATATGTAAAGTTATATGTAAGTTTCTTAAATTGTTTTAATATTTTAATTAATATACATGTTTATCTTCAATATAGAGAAACAGAAATATGTTATAGAAAAATAACTGGGTTTAACTCCATCACCTAAAGGTGCCTGTTACATGTCTTTAGAAGAGATTCCCAGGGTAAAAATACTGGACTGAAAGCACTGTTAGCGCTCTCAGGACTCTCTTGGCTGTGCACAAAGGAGATCAAACTGGGAACAGTAAGGGAGGAGGTTATCCATTGATTGTCCAAGCAAACTGGGAAAGGAAAGGGGTGCACTTAGGGAGCTGGGCCCAGAGATAGGGTGGGACTTGTCTCTGCCTAACCTTCACGACACTTGCAGTTGTCTTGCCTGTCTCTCGCCTTCCTCGGGGAGGCTCTGGTCCGCCGCTCCCCCTCCCTGGCTCCAGGCCCCTTTCTCCAATCCCTTCTCCCATTTGCCTGCCGCGTCCCAGCCCCGCTCTGGGACAGCAGGGCCCCACGTGCTCCCGGCCCTCCCCGGCCAGTCCCTGCACCCCGGGGAGGACACGCTCAGCCTTCCCCAAGCTCCTCGGGTCCTTCCCCAAGGGAACTGCAACAGCGCCGCTGCCCGCGGCTTCCTCTCAGTCCCTCCGCCCAAGGCTGGCTTCTGGTTTCGGATCTCTTTCCCAGCCATCCTGGCAAGGCTGCGACGGGAAAGCCCTGGGGACCCATGAGTCACGGTCCCTGGCTCGGGAGGGAGCGCTCCTGCGCACCGCACCTCCCAGAGGGGACCCGACTGCAGAGTGCCAGCAGAGCGCAGGAAGGGGGTGCGACCCTGAATGGCAGGGAAGACGTTTTTATTTATCCCTTCCAGAAAGGGGGTCATCTCTGCCAACAGGAAAGGGGGAATACATCAAGACTCAAGGAAGTTGTTTCAACTGAATGGAGAGCAGGAGACAGAAGGAAACAGCAGCGCGGCCTCGAAGCTGGGCCTGGGGACCCGAAGCGCAGAAGCTGTCTGGCCTTGGGCAGGCCCCTTGAGGAGCAGGTTCTTGGGGCAAAATGGAAATCATCTTTAACAGAAAGTTTCTTTAGCTTCCGTGACTCACATCCTTCCTTTGAAAAGGATGCAGGGAAGCCAGGCATCGTGACCCATTGCCAATAACCCCACGGTTGGGGAGGCTGGGGCCCGAAGGTTGGCACTTGGAGTGCGGCTCTGGCAACTTTGCATGACAGTCTCAAAGTGAAAAATGAGCCAGGGATGTCACTGAGGACCTTTACCAAAAAACATTAAGAGGGAGAGGATGAAAACAGAGGCTTTAATTCCTTTAGTGCTCAAAGTCTTCCACTGTAGTGATGTTTCTTCCCTCTAGGTTACATTTCTAGTTTATGTTCAAGCTGTGGATGCGGCTTCCACTTGACCCCTTCTCCCTTTCCCTGACCTCCAGGGAATGGGGGGAGGGTTCCCAGGGAGACCAGGGGGTGACCTCTTGAGTGAGGAAAATGTTGCACAAGGACCCTGCCTTCATGAGATGTCTTTTTTGTGTATCACAGGTGGGTCCTTGCTAAATACAGTGAGTTGAAGTTCCCTTTGGGCCCAAGGTCCCAACACACATTTATCAGTATCCGCCCCCTTTCCTAGGTGCCCTTTCTTCATGTGTCTAGACCTTGCCAGTTCCCAGAACACTGGCCCTCAGCCCCATAGGATCAGCACAGCCATGTAATGTATTTACGTGAATCTGCCCTCACAGTTTTAATGTTGCAGTTGTCTTTTCTTGGGACGACAGTCCTTTACTCTAAGATTGTTTTCATTTTTTGTTTGGAAAGATCTGTGCTCTTTCAAAATAGTCGTTGTTTGATATACTTTCTGTGAAAGATGTGGATCCCCCCAAACTTTTAATCTTGATGTGCAAAATCCCAAAAGCTTGAGATCCTAATGCCTTCTTATTGCCCCTCCCAGGGATATTTGTATCAATTTTTTTAAAGAGCCCACCATGGGCATGAGACCCTTGAAGCATTCTTGTGCATAGAAATGGAGGAAATGTGTGAGCAAAGGAACCTTCCTGTGCTTTCTCAGGAAGCACAGGATGAGCTCAAAGTGATGCAGTTGTGTCTGTTCTTAGCTTCTGGAATTCAGCATTAAGTGTGAATTGTGTAGGATTGCTCACTATGGTGAAACGGAGGACCTGTTTGAATGTCAGGATCTCCCATGCTTTGAACATCAACAGAATGGCTCAATGAAGGTACCATATTTTTCCTTAAAAACTAAAAGAACTAAACTAGGCATGGTAGCACACACCTGTAACCTCAGCACTCCTGAGGCTGAAGCAGGAGGCTAGTCGGGGCTACAAAGTGAATTCCAGACCAACCTGGCCTACAGAGTAAGACCCTGAAAAAAGCCATAAAATGCAGGTGAAAAGTAGGTCACGTAGGTAGGCCACTTCATTGCATCAGTGGCATGGTGTGGACTTACACGGTCCCGTTAAATTGGGCTTCACTAGTTGGTGCTATTGGATCTCAGTGCCTGGTAACCATTGAAACATGTTCAAGTCTCAGGGTCATTGTCACGAGCAAGCTGCAACCACAGAGTCATACCCACCTCTGTCCACACAGATGCTATGTGTGTGTAGGGGGGGTGCGTGCGCGTGTGCCTCCTTTTGGGTGCTAAGATACACTTATTTCTGAAAATTGGTCTTTAGACTTGGGAAGTAGGAGATTTTTAAGTTTTAAATGCGTGTCCTAGGACTGCTTAACAGAAACCCTTTCAGCTCTCATACGTATTAATCTAGTGTTTGAAAAACTCTTTCCTATGTGATTGTTGATCTTGTGGAAACCTGATTTCATGAGGTAGGCAGAAAGATGCTGCCCTCCTCCCCTTACTGAGAAGGCCTAAGCAGCTTGCTAGAGCCTCCCGAAGGCTGTGCCACTTGGCTCTGCTGCTCTGCCCCCCCCCCATGCCAGTGACCCTTCTCCTGGTCTTCATTTTGTGCAGGCTACGGTGGGCCTGGAGTGCCTGGAGCTGCTGCTCCCGAGCTACACACCTGAAAATACATCTCTGGAAAGAAGGAAACAGATTGGGTTTGAAGGCAGGTTGCTAGACAGCACGTGTAAAATGGGTGGGAAGAAGTGATAGAGGAACTGCTAGTAATTCTCACATTGTGTTTGTATTTTGGAATTACCTGGGAAGTTCTGAGAAAACCTTGATACCCAGCTCCCACATGCACTGATCAAATAGGACGGGCCCTTGGAAGGCGGAACAAGGCACTGGAATTTCAAAAAGCTCCCTAGGGCTTTCTGGTGGGCAAACACAGTTGACTCTGAGTGGCCCAGAGCACAGCTTCTCAGGCATCTGGTGTGTGTGTGTGTGTGTGTGTGTGTGTGTGTGTGTGTGTGTGTGTGTGTGTATTGTCAAGGACTCATTGTCATGGTCCTTGCTGAAAGTTGGGTTCTGCAAGTTTCAGAGCAGCAGGAGGCCTGCTGCCTCGCAGATTCTGCTGCATGGTGAGACATTTTCATGAAGGATAAATCTGAGTGGGATTCAAAGGGTGTGTACCATACAGGTACAGAGCGTGTGAGAAGAGTGAGTGAGCCTGGGTGATGGGACAGTCTGGGCCCCGGAGTGGAGACACGCCAGGGTGTTTCCGAGGACAATGGCCAGTCCCATGTGACTAGAGAGGCACAGTTTGGAGTGATCTGATTTGCCCAATTTAGCACTTGGCAGTGAATTCTCTATTGTTTGGGGCGCAGATGTGTTCTTTCCTCTGCGAGGTCCCCGTGTGGCAGTTCTGTTTGTCACACATGATGCTAAGCACTTGCCAGGGATTCAGAATGGGGCTGAGGCCTTGTGCTTGCATCTGAGACTGTCAGCCCTCAGTCACCTCCTCACCAGGCCTCCCAGGATTTAAACACCGTGCGCAAGGATTTCGCCAGCTATTTCAGTGGCAACACCCTCCTTCCCTTCCCCCACCCTGCCCACACACTCCTTCCTGTCTTAGTCTTTTCATGAGGGCTTGTCCCAATTTTATATATATCTTGTTGGTCTTATATATCTGTACTTTTTACTTACGCCTGCTGCCTGTCTCCTCCATTCGGTGGCAGCTCTGCCACAGCAGAGAACTTCATGTTCTTCCGTGCTGCTTCCCCAATGCCTACACCTATTTTGAGCATGCCACAAATGAACAATACACTGAATTGAATGCACATATGGTTGTTGTTTCCAGCACAAGTAAATGCAGCACGCAGCAGCAGAAGAAACCCAAAGAACCCATCTTGCTACTGTTCCATTTAAGAAAAGGAAATTGTAACAGGATTTGGGCACTAGGTAGGAAAATTTGAAATAACAAATTCAAATAACAAATTCTTCTAAAATAAATTACCCTCCTTATGGACCAGAGATTTGTTTTCAAATGTTCTGTGTTAAAAATCCAGGAAAAAATGTCTCTGCTAGTACAGTGTCTCCAAACCAAAAGCTTTGGCCCCAGACCATTGCCTGGCCTTTGTGTTCATAAGCTACGGTCCTTGAGGCGGGTTGTACAGCTGAAGGGAAAGAGTGAGGAAGGAGGAAAGGAGGAGGGGAGAGCAAGGGTGGGGAGGGGAGGGGAGGGGAAGGGAAGGAGGGGAAGAAAGGAGGAATGCAGCCAGTCAAGAGAAAATGTTTAGAAGATCAGTTCTCTAAAATAAATTACTTCAAGAAAATCACCAAGATTGAAGTAACCTAAAATGTGATTATTACTCAAGTAAAGACAAAGTGTAAAGGCCACCAGCGGTAGCCAATCAGGGGCAAATAAGATCCTAACAGGGAAAAGAAAACATCTGAGAGGACATTTCGGGTGGTAGATTATCTGCTGGATTGTGGAATTTGGGGATTGGAAATTTTAATGCCTATCTTCTATTACACGAAAATCCAGGCCTATCAGTCATTGAATATATCCCCTGGCGGGAAGCTTACTACCATACAAAGTAGCCTGCTCCATTTATGAACAGTTCCAAATATTGGAAAGCCCTGCTTTTTTTTTTTTTTTGGTGGTGGTGGTGGTACTGGGGATTGAATTGAGGGCCTCGTGCATGCCAGGCACCCACTGAGCTATGTCCCTGGTCCAAGCCCAGCTACTGAGCAGTCAGTAGCGCTTTTATATTGGCTCAAAGGCTGATCCTGCACACCACACTGGAAAAGCTCATGCTTCTGAATAGTATTGTGAGCTTGGAAGATGCTCCTTTTCCTCCCTGCCCCCATGCTTCCCAGCATGTTTCAAGAAATCCATGTCTTCTTGAACCCAGATGACTTTAGTTCCTCAGTTTCTCTACCCAGGAAAATTTCCTGCAGTTTTTCTGCCTAGGTTTATCTCCACTCACCTTCGAAGGCAAACTCTGTGACACGGCCAGGCTGCCAGTGCCTGGATATCTTTAATTTTGTGTGATCAGCTGGAGACCTGATTGATGGTCCAGCTGTGGTGGAGGAGCAGAGAGTGGCATTCTCTCCCCCACCCCTTGCTGTACTCATGGTAATGCGGCCTGAGACACATCAGTGTCTTTGTCAGCCGCATCACACTTTGGACATAGTGCGCTGCTTTATTTCTAGATCACAAAGTATGCTACGGTTTATTTCCTGATGTGCCCCAAAGCTTCATGTGTTCAGAGGTGGGGCTTTGCATGGATTATAATGTGCAGTACTCACCCCTGGATTGGTCTACTGATGGATCTATGGGTGTGCTGCTGGGAGGGGAGGTATGGCAGGCAGAGGTGGGTCGCTGTGGGAGTGCCTGGGAGGATATGTGTGTCCCTCCTCCACTTCTGCTTCCTGCCCGCCCCCTTTGCCATGCTGCCCTGTCTTGGCGCCAGCCAGCTCAGGACTGGAGCCTCTACAGATTGTGAGCCAAAATACACCTCTCCTTTAACTTGTGAGTGTTGGGAATTTTTGTCTCAGCAGTAAGTGAGTTCCGAAGCCAGTGTGCTTCCTTGCTGGTCTAAGCTTTGTAACAATGAGTGATAGATAACCTCAGAGATGAAAAAAATGACACTCCAAATTGAGCGTACATTATCTGGCAACAAAAGTATAAACGTAAGACATTTTAGAGTCAAACAATGTTTACTTCTTTCTTGTCTGTACTTTTCATTACAAAGATAAAACCTTTGGGAACAGATATTCTCTGCCCTTTTCTAGTTCCATAGCTGTACCCTGTGCACTCTGTTGTCACCTATTAGAAGGGATAATAATGCCCACTCTCCAGGACTGCTGGGGAGAAACAATGAAATCAAGCCACGTAAGTGCCTATCTGGGATATGACAGATGATTTACATGATAGATCCTAGAAAGATAGTAATCTTTTTTTCTTTTTTCTTCAGTACTGGGAATTGAATTCCAGGTTCTTGAACTGAACAACATCTCAGCCACTTTTTTTATTTCTTACTTGACGCGGAGTCTTTATACATTCCCCAAGCTGGGCTCTAACTACCAGTTCTCCTGCCACAGCCTTTCAAGTGTGCTGGGATTGCAAGCATGTGCCACCGTGTGTGGCTAAGGCAGCAATCGTTAGTGTGCTCCAAGAATTTGCTCTCCTGGACAATGACGTCACCCCATGGGCTCATGGTAGGATCAGTCACACACGTCCCTCCTCACTGTGGCAAGGCAGTCTGTCTAGGAGTAGGAGCGCATCCAGCCTTCCTGGCCTCTTAGATCGCAACGGCAAGTGGTAGCCAGGCTTCTCCTCGTCCCGGGCTTTCCCTCCAGGGCCACACCTCTGCACAGCCTGTGCCAGGTCCTGGGGCTGCCTCATGGCGCTCCCTATACCCAGAATCCCACACATAGTCTGCAAACACTGGAGGTTCCCAGGCCCCCTGTGTGCAATCCCTGGGTGTGGCTAAGAAGGAGACATTCAAGATCCACACTTGTAGATCCACACTCTAGAAAGCTGAGGCAGGAAGATCACAAGCTTGTGTCCAGGCTGGGAAATTTAGCAACTAACAGAGATCCTATCTCAAAACAGGAAAAAAAGAAGAAGGAAAGGAAAGGAAAGGAAAGGAGGGAAGTTAGGTTGTCACTCAGTGTGAAGATCCTGGGCTCAATGCCCAGTGCCAACCCCCCCCCCCCGCCCAAAAAAAAAGGAATGAGAGAGAAAATCAAAAGGGAACTGGAAATGGAACGCGTGGAGTGCCTCTAGGCCTATTCCTGTCCCAGTTGTCTCCTTGCGGGTCGGCAGAAGTTCTGTTCTCTCTGGTTCTTCTCCCTCCTTGTCCAGGCCCAGAGCCCTGCTCTCCACACCCTCCTCACTCAGTCTCCAGGGACAAAGGCCTCTCTCAGGCCTGCCCACCCCCATGCAGCGTATCCAAGGCTACGGTGGGGAACTCGGGATCAGACTTGGCTCTCGGCAGAGGATGTCCTGCACACAGGCTCCCCAGGCTGGCGCTCATTCCACAGTGCCCATGAAAGGACAAACTGTTCCGAGACTGAACCATGAGCACATTGAGAGGCCTCCATCCATCCGCAGTGTCCTCACCGGGCGCTGCAAGCCTCATTGTGTGAGTGCACAGCAGCGGGGTCAATGAAGACCCTGTCTGGATAAGTCCTCACAGACAGGGGGCAAGTCAAAGAGGAGAGGAGAATGGGGCTGTGTCTGCACAGGGAGCGTCTTTTCCATGATCATTGTGACTCAACCACCAGTTGCTTCGTGACACCCACTGCTGTGGTAGATGTTTCCAGTCAATGGTCTTTTAGAACTGAGCTCATTGCCTTCCCTTTCTGTGGTGAGGGCCTTGGGGAAAAGAATGAGCCATGCACACAGAGGAGAGGTGCGCACCGGGGAGAGGTGCGCACCGGGGAGAGGCAAGAGGCGTGGTCTGCGAATCTGCCCACCTGCCTCTTTGTAGCTCTCGGTCAAAGTGGGGTCCAAGAGAATCCAGAGCAGCAAAAGCCAAGGGGTGGCATGGCACATTCTCACTTTGCAAGCAGGGTGCCAGGGGCCAGCCTGCTGCCCTCCTAGAAGTGACCATGTCTAAAGCCAGGACTGTCTTACATGTCCCAGTGTAGCCACAAGGCTCGGTGTTTCATTGGCCAGACAGTGGGCTGGGATGTGCTTTCCTTTGCTGAGACCAGAACCAGGACCTCTGGCTCAGGGGCTGAGACCAGAACCAGGACCTCTGGCTCAGGGGTTGTGCCTGTTAGGGTTTGTTTGTTTTGTTTTGTTTTTGGTGGAACCAGGGAGTGAACTCAGGCCCTTGTGCTTGCCAGGGAAGCACTTCTACTGAGCCATCTCCCTGGCCTACTAGGGTTCTTTTCTGGGTGTTTGCAAAGCAGATATTTCCCCTCCATATCACATAGTGAACTCTAGTTATGGCATTCAGAATCACCAAAAAGTTAGGCCTGGAGTCCTTGTTTGTGAATTCCACAACTAGAGTTCACGGTGTGATGAGGAAGACAGAGATGGTGTCCAGGCACCCAGGCTTTCACTGGAGCATCCTGTGGCTCTGGAGGGAAAGCTCTTGACTTCTTTCTGTCCTTATCTCTCACCCAGCCCTTACGAGACGCCAGCACTAAATGGGCTTGCTTCTAAAAGGGCTTTTGTGTATACATGCAGCATGGAGAAACCTGTCTGTACTCTGTACTGGCAGTATATTTACAAAGTGTGTGCCTGCAAAAGCATTAAAAGTAATCTCAGCTGTCAAGCTCTCACTGGACCAGGCACACTCCAGTGGTCATCCTTATCAATGGCTCTTTCAGAGCCACCACGCTGCACATTCCTCTGGAGGTGGCACGGCTACTTGTGGGAGTGAGGCTGTTTATAATTTTTCAGATTAAAATGTCACTGGGTGCTCCTCGGGAGCTGCTGACATACCTCCCATGTCTACTCCTGATGGGCTGTGCTTTGGGTCAGACAAGTTCAGGGGGGGCTTGGGGAGGGCCGTGGGGTCCACAGCTCTGCCCTGAGCCCCACGGCCTGTTCCTGAATAATTGAACGCTGTTTCTGCCTGAATCACATTTCTGCGGCCTCCGTGCTAGAGATGAGATAGCTAAAGTAATGTACACAGTTGGGTTTGCAGGGAGGAGGACCTGTCAGCCTAGTAGTCGGGTCCCTTTTGAGTGAGTATATAGTACTGTGTTTTTGAGAGAAGATGATAAAAATGGAACGGATTCAGCAAAGGGATTTTTATATTTAAATTTTAAAATACTGTAAATTTTGAACAAAACCATAATAAATAGGACTCTTTGTGATAGGATTTTTATTTTATTTTATTTTATTTTATTTTTATTTTTATTTTTTTTCTGTCTTTTTGAGACAGGGTCTCACTATGCAGTTCAGGCTGGCCTTAAGGTCACTTTGTAACTCAGACTGGTCTCGAACTCACAACAATCCTCCTGCCTCAGCCTCCCGAGTGCTGGGATTACAGACATGCGCCACCACGCCCGGCTTGTGATAGGATTTTTAGGAGGAGTCAGGGAAGGTGTGTGGCTATACCTGGGAACTTGTAAATATTCATTAATTCTAGCTTGAAATGAAACTCAATAAAAACTTTCTGAATCTAATGTCAAACAGAAAAAAAACTACAATATTTTTAAATTCACTATTTCTCTAGTTTTCAGTGTCTTCAGGTATAATCATCTCAAACATTTTGAAGAGCTTGAGATTCATAAAATATAATTTAATGATCATCTTTTAACAAGATCATATATTTTTTTTAGAACAAGATAATATTTTTCCAGGACTCTGGAAGCCACAACTCTTTCTACAAAGTGTTAATTGCCTCCAAAAGAGCCTCATAGGGCAGCGAACCACAGCCCAGTGCAGCTGGGGTCCTTTTTAGGTCCAGGGTTCCAAGGATTTTGCTCAGCTGTCTAAAGGGTCAGGTTCTCCCCACCTGCTAAACAGGGCCTCTAGGGTGTCTTTGGGTCCAGTTTTACTACCTGGTTGGGTCATAGCGTATATTTGTCAATTTCTGCTTGAAACCCTTCAAATATTTGAGAACAGTTATCACTTTGCCATTTGCTTTCTCTTTTCCAGGTTAAGTACCTTAGCTCCTGAAGACATTGTCTTTAGGTTCCCTGGCCTCTTGTGATATCCCTTGGGAGTCTGTGTAAGATGAGCTTTGATATGCTACTCCCCCTGCTCCAGGTGTGGTCTGACTGTGGCAGAATGCACAGAAATACAGGAATACCTCCCTCCTTCCCTCCCTCCCTCCCTCCCTCTCTCTCTCTCTCTCTTTGTCTCTGTCTCTGTCTCTGTCTCTCTGTCTCTGTCTCTCTCTCTCTCTCTCTCTCTCACACACACACACACACACATTCACTCCCAGACCCTCTACTCAGGCTGACATGTAGCAAGCAGTTGACATCGTCTTTGTCCCTAGCTCCTTGGCAATGTGAGGCAAAAGGGCAAAGATGAGAAGAACCTCTATTACCTAGTCCCTACCCCTGTGACAAGCCCTGCACTTGTACTGTGGCAGACAGTGTGTGATTCAGCCCTGCTACGGAGCTGCTGCTGTGTTCGCTTTCCAGATGAACGCTTCCAGCTCAGTGAGATCGTTGGCCTTACCTGAAGTCACACAGGCAGGGCAATCTGGACCGGAGCCTGTGCTTTTTCTACATTGGCCTGGAAAGAGAAGTGCTGGGTCAAAACAGTGCAACCCAGCATTCCGGGTATTCATTTATTCATTTATTTTAGGGAAGGGTCTACAGGGTGTTGGTCTCACTACTAGATTGGACTCGTTGTGATCCACCTGTTTACAGCCTCCCAAGAGCTGGGATTAAAGGCATGCGCCACCATGTCCAGTCTCAGTCCCTGTTTCAGCCTGCCCCCGGGGGTGGGGCTGACACAGCAGGCCCCGGGAGGAAGCATTCTGGTTTAAAACTGGGAGTGTATGTTAGAAAAATCATCCTTCCTTCTTGGAAAGGTGACTGAGTGTCTGTGAACTCTCACAATCCACTACACTAAGTTCCACCATGAGCCTAGCATCCATGTGTCTATCCCAGCCTTTGGAAAGATGTTGTTGCACATTTTCTGAAGATGGAGAGGTTAGAGGTTAACAACTCTTATAAATATATGACCCACCGCGTAGAGAGGCCTTTTTTGACATTGAAGTTGTTCTGAGACTTATATTTTAGAACTGCTCATCACATCTTCCCCAGCCATATTCTTTTGAAAGTATCATGACATTTTTCTGAACTGTGTTCTGTAACAATACAAGTTTACCTGTACTGACAACTGCTGCTGCTTTCTTATGGGTTCAGTGCCTACCTTATGTATACACGCCGCTCTGTGGTCTTCACAGCGCCGGTGGCTGACACACTATCTGTACCATTACGGTGATGACTGCCTTCATGGGCAGTGAGAAAATGAGCTGAGAGGTCACGTGACTTCGCTAAAGGCTCAGGGTCTAGAAGATTCAGCGGTGTGATAGAACCTGGTTCTGACTCCCACCCCTTTTCGCCATGGTGCCTCTTGCCTCAGTAGGGCTTTCGATCTTTACGCTCACTTGCAAGAAGCATTTAGCAGTTACTTTGTGAGGAGTTGGGTACTTGGGCAAATTTGAAATAATCTGCCAGTTCTGCCTATTGTATGTGGTAAGTTGACCCTGGTGGATACAGGAAGTAAGGTCTCAGGAGCTTTAAATTGCACTGCCTGCTTTGTGTTTGGACCTTATCACCAATGGTCTCCTTAAAGTCCTTGGTCAACCCTGGCACAGGTACACAGCATCACAGGGTGGGACCGGATGTGCCCTAGACAGTGCCTCAGCCCCTTAACGATGAGGAAGGATGGAGCCAGGCCCTGTGCCCAAGCACCATGAGACCTCCCAGAACCTTGGTGACCTTCTCTGCTGGTTTCCCCGACTCCCCCCTTCCCCTGTTGGGCTCACCATCTTGTCCCCCTCATGACCTGTCTCCTTGGCGGAGCTCCTGCTGAGCAGACACTGGCAGGCAGACTTCTGGTTCCCTTGGCTGGTCTCCCTGGGCCCTGAGAGGTCTCTTCCTGGCTTCAAATCCTCCACAGAAACCCAGATATTGCTTCTAGAAACATCCAAACAGTAGCTCTGAACTCCCTGGCGAGATGTTCTTGACAACAGCCAGATGTTCCTGAGACTAGGGGGCAACACCCCTAGGGCTCCAGGGTCCCCTTGAGGTCACAACTCTTAGCCCTGCCAGCCCAGTGGAGCAACCAAATAACTTAGCATTCCATCAAGGCACCTCAGGAGTGGTAGGGAGTACCTTTCATTATTTCAGCTACAGACCAGGGAAAAACCAAGGCCGTCCTTAGCCAGTGGGGGTGCCAGCCAGGTAATAGCCAGCCCTGACTCTCCCTTTCTAGGAGTAGCAGCAATCTACACGTATTGCACCCTGCCTGCACCAAGCCCTTCTTTACGAACAGGTGTCACTCATAATTCTTACTATACTCTTATTTTACAGAGGAGAAAGCCAAGGGTCAGAGAAGTAATTTTCTAGATAACAGGATACAAAGCAATTACATATGTCTGAGGTGATACATACGCCAGGACTAACCCAGTCATCACATTATGCACAAGTACAGGAATGCCACCCAGCACCCTACAGACGTGCAAAATGCTGTGTTTCCATCGAATACAAATGGGGAGGGAAGATGCGTGTGACCAAAATATGTCACATGTGTGTAGGAAGATGCCACACTGAAACCCAATGTTTTGGAAAACTTACAGGCATGGATAAACAAATGAAAGGAAATATATCCCCAAAATATGTAAATAAAACCATTTTGAAAATAATAAAAAAAAATTAAAGTATTTAGTTTGAGATAAGAGCTAATAAAGTAGTAGCCTCAAGCTAACTCCAGAGCCTTTGTTTCCATCTGTCCCCTTGAGCCCTAACCAGTGTGATAATGGGATCAATAAAAAGAAAACCTTCAGAGGCAACAATAGAGAGCCTGCAAATTAAAAATTGGTTGTGCTGCTGAAGAGCTCTCGTTGATTACTGAGAATCTGAGATGACTTTCCCATGGTTAAAAAAAAAAGAAAGAAAGCCTAAAATGGTGGTTAGGCTCCAAACCCAATAAACAAACGTTTCTACGGAGGTTATAATTCCACTGTGGCTTACTCTTCCCTCACACTGAACTGAATGGGAAGCGGAAACCATAGCTTTCTGTCACAGTTCTAATCTACTTACTAGCTGTGTGACATGGGACAACTTACTTAACCTCTCTGGACCTCAGCCTTCTCAGAATGGAGATAATGTCTAGCTTCTAAAAATTGCCAGAATCACAGAAGACAGTGTACATGAAAGTCCTTCAAAAATAACTCTTGCCATACTGTAAGAACTGACCACCACGTATGACATTGCCAAGGGCAAGTCAGGTTTCCAAGAATCCTAATTCCGGGTCTCAGAGTGGAAGCCAACTCCTCTAGGTCTGGTCCATGGTGAGTAGTGTGGGGAGAGAGGTGAAAGGTGTCGGGGAGGGGAACCCCAGCCTCTGCCAGGAATGCAGTGCCCAGTGGAGGACAGGGCCGCAGGCCACACTGAAGTGGGTCTGGACAAGGGAGTGTGGGGCCTTGGGCTGTGCCTGGAGAGTGTGGTCACCCCACAGCCTAGCCCGAGAGTCCTGGGAGCTCTGGGATGGAGAGACTGGGAGCGTTTGCGCCTGCAGGCACAGTGAAGTGTCTTATTGCAGACGCAGAACATCAAGATCCTGGGTTAACTCAGGTTAAAGTCAGTGGTTTCCACATAAAGTGTAGAAGATTGACTCAATTATAGAAAGGGCTTTATTTCATTTTTTTAATGGCTCCTGACACTCCCCCTAGCTAGTTTTTTTTATTTTTAATTTCTTGTGGGTGCCAAGTCAGACCATTCGCTGTCGTTTCACTCCAAGACGGCCGGATCGCTAGACTACAGTGGTGTCTGCACTGTGTCGGTCAGCGGTGATGCACGGAGACATAGCAGTTAGGCAGGGGACCCTGTGTGCCCAAAGTAAGGGGACCCTGGACTGCAGAAAGTTAAGAATGGTGATGAAAGCAGCTAGGAGCAGGTCCACTTTTCTTAATGACCAGTAATATTACACCAGTGATACATGCATCAGTAATGTAACAATAAGTGTGATAAAATATTCTGTGCCCCCCCCAAAATAACTTGTTGGGTTAATTTCTAATCAGATATAGTTTTGTTGTTGTTTAAAAGTTTCCTTATGATAAAATCTATATATCCTGAACCGGCCCATTTGAAATACACGAATCTGTCCATACAATCTCAAATACAGTTAACTGTAGGACACAGCACCCTCCCGAAGAGAAGCCCTCGTTACTGATAGGTCCTCAGCAGCAGCCTCTGCCCAGTCCTCGACCGCTGCTCTCTTCTCCACCCCACCGACCCTCCCCCCACCATCATCTTGTACATCTGAAGATTTGCCTGATCGGCACATTTCACATAAATGGAGTCATACAGTAGGTGGCTTTTTGTGTCTGGCTTTTTGCACTTAATGTGATGTTTTCCAAGGCCCATTGTGCTGAAGTATGGATCAGTATTTAAGTCCTTTTTATTGCCAAATAATATTCCATTCTATGGCTATACCAGGGCTTATTTATTCATCAAGTGATAGGTATTTGGATTTCTTTTTATTTTTTGATTTTTATGAGTAATACTGCATTTGGTTATAGATCACTGTGCAAATATATGGGTTGAGTTTGCCTTGGTTTTGTAGTGTGGGGTTCATGCCCAGGGCCTCATGAATGCTCTACCATTGAGCACTTACACCCTTATCCCCAAATATGTGTTTTTCTTTCTCTTGAGTGTATGCACATAGGGACAGAACTGTTGGGTCCCATTCTGTGTTAACCAGTTGAGGTACTATGAGTTTTAATAGTATGTGCACAGATATACATAGCATGTTGTTATTTTCTATTTATCCTTTTACCTGCTAATTAAACATTGTATTACATGTAAGGTTACTTGGAGAACTACTCAGGCCAGCCCTAATATGCGTGCCCTGCACTCCAGGGGTATTTGTAACAATGTCCTCAGGCTGGTGGGAATAGCTGGCCTTACTTTCAGGTACGGTTTGTGTTTCCAACATTCAGTGCTACCCAGGCTGCATTTAAATAATAAATATAAAAATATACAAAAATAGCACCGCGAGTCCAACAAGAATCAGGACATAAATCACGTGTCTATTTGAGGTTTCTGTTTATGCTTGACACTTAAAACAGCAAAACACAATGCAAACCGCAAGATAGAATATTTTTATTTCATAAGTGCAAATTTTAGTTCATACATAAAATATTTCATTGAATTTTCATACCTTTAAAATATAATAATAGCCTTTATAATTTATTTTTCTTTTTGATGGAACCAGGACTTGAACTCAGGCCCTTGCGCTTGCCAGGGAAGGACTTATTCTACTGAGCTATCTCCCCAGCTAATCTTATTTTTCTTTTGTTGCTGTTGTTGTTGTGCCAATGATGGACCCCAGGGATCCTCTGCCACTGAGCTATAGCTCAGAAATTTACTTTCAAACAGGATCTCAGTAAGTTACCCTGACTGGCTTCAAATTTGTCGTTCTTCAGCCTCAGTATCCAAAAGTAACTGGGATTACAGGCATGAGCCACCATGCCTGGCTTAAATTAATTGCCTAAAAACTATAAAACAAAAATAAGACATTTAAATTATTATTGTTATTATAATATATGCTCATTACAGAACATAGTTCTGTTCAATATAGTAGGGTGGGACCAAAAATGGATGTCAGGTCTTCTAGGCCAGCCACTGTGCATGAACAGGTGTGAGATGACCCAGTGATTCAAAGACTGTCCCTTACATCGATTGAGCTTATGTTGGGAGAAGAAAATAGAGGCTGATTGGCAGTGTAAAGGGATGCCTGGCTATATCACAGATTTAGGTAAAAAAAAGATAAAGTCATAAATTAATTACTTGGGTATCGAGGCTGAACGAGGTAGCACTCTGAGAAGTCCAGGCAGGAGGCTTGCAATTTCAAGACTAGCCTTGGCATCTTAGTGATTTAGTGAGACCATGGTGCAGAATAAAAACTAAAATTAAGAAGGGCTGGATATAGCTGAGTGTCAAGGCTCTGGATTGACTACATACGCACACACACACACACACACACACACACACACACACACACATGAGTGTGTAGGTTTGGAGGGTTAGAATAAGAATATTAACCTGGGCCTGGGCCTGCTGTTGGAAAGCAGTCAGAAGCCCCTAAATGGGAGCCTCCTGGAGGAGGGCTTGCAGTGCATCAGCTGGCAGCAGTACGCACACAGAGGAGCAGGGAGGACCGCAGAGTGCGATCCTCAGGCGAGCCACAAGGTTAGTCAAGTAAGTCAGACAGTAGCTAAGGTTCTCCTTCAGGGTGGTAGTTACAGGGATGGAGAGAGGAAAGTGAAAAGTGACCCGCTCAGCCTAGGAAAGGCAGCAATTTCCCCCCTACATTGACCTATTACTTTAATGGAAAGCCTACAAAATCCCACCAAAGTGTTTTTTTGTTGATACATGATCTTGTCCTAAACATTCTACAAAAAAATATGAGCCCTGGAGTCTGAAGAAAGTAGTAA
>PVKA01013191.1:0-55627 GCA_004027165.1 Ctenomys sociabilis
GAAGAAGAAGAAGAAGAAGAAGAAGAAGAAGAAGAAGAAGAAGAAGAAGAAGAAAAGAAACATGTACTATGCCTTCTTTCTAGGCCAATTTCTTTGATCTTTGAAGAACTGGTGATAAGCCTGCAGTTTTATTATGAATTAGAAATTCTTTTCCAAACATGTGCTTTATATTTTCAAATCACTCTGAGATTAGAATATTCCTTTGACACTAACACACACCTGTTTTGAAATCTCCTTATCAAAAACAGATGGCAGCACTGTAGGCATGGTTTTCCATGATTCTGGGAGAAAACAGTCTTAAGAAATAACTTAGTCAAGGAAGAAATTAGTTGCTACTCTATAGATTTAAAAATTGAAAGCTGGTAATTATGGCAATGAAAATCTTAAATAATTCTCCCCTGCCATTCTCTAAATGATTTAATTTCTCATTTATAAGACCTTCTTTCCATCTGTATTGGAAAGTTCATCTCTTTGGTTCTTGTTTGTTAATTTTATTTCTGTCTTTTGGAGGCAGGGTCTTATTATACACCTCAAGCTGGCCTTGTACTCACTCTGTAACCATTGCTGTCCTCTAACTCATGATGATCCTCCTGCCTCAGCCTCTAGGGCACTAGGATTAAAGGTGTGTGCCACCACACCTGGCCAGTTCTCTTTTAAAGAAGCAATGCAGACAAGTTGAGTAGCTTCTGAGATTCTGGACAGGTTGAATGCCCAAAAAAATTCTACTTGTGCTTGGATTTGGATTTGAACAAGGAGTTTACTTTGGAAAACCAAACTATGAGAATGGCCAGGTATTGTGATACATGCTTGTAATCCCAGCATTCTGGAAGGCTGAGGCAGGAGGATTGCAAGTTTGAATCTATCCTGGGAAACTTTAGCAGTGCAGTGAGATCCTGTCTCAAAATAAAAAGAGGGCTGGGAGTATAACCCAGTGCAAAGGCCTGGACTCAACCCCTAGTACAGGTGAACCATGAGCCCAACCAAAGAGTTCTGGAATAATATTCTGCCTGTATGTTCAACCTCATGTCTAATCTAGTACATAGGGCAGGAAGAGATTTCCCCATCCACTCTCAGGTTCATGGTTGAGGCCCTTAAAACAAAATACAGACGGATATAGACTGATAAGAGAAAAGCACACCAATTTATTTAACAAATACTTTGCATGACATGAGAATCTTCAGAAGTATAGACCCAAATATTCAGGGAAACTCGTGCCTCTTTATTCTTAAGTGTGATGCTTTATTATAGAGCATCATGGGAAAGTATGACTGAATAAAGAGGTGTATAATGGTAGCACTTGGGAGACTAAGCTTGCTTGGGGTCCCTGTGTGTTCTTTTAGTCCCTGTGCATTCTCTCAAATGTGAATCCATTACTTGTTTCCAGCAAGAAGGTCAAGGATAGGCTGATTGGTGCTGGCACGTCCAATCTCTAGTTTTCAAGGCTGATTATTTTCCAGCTAGGTCTTATCTTTGGGGAACCTCCCTCTGGCTGGGAGGCCTTGCTTGTTGAGCATTGTAAGACTGATTTTTACCACAGCTTTAGGGCTTTGAAGGAAGAGTGTCAAATGACTGTAAATCCAGTGCTGTAAGTGACCTGACACCTTACCTTTGTCTTATCTGATCATTTCCTCTAAGCAATTTGTAATGAGTTTCAACATCACTTCCCCTTGGCCCACTATATCCTCCTCCCTCACCTGGAGCCCTCTTGCTCATGGTGCAAAGATCTGGTGTCTAGACACAGATTGTGTCCATGAGTCAAATCAAGTGCAAGCATTTGTAAATTTCTTGCATCCCTGGGAGCAGAGGGAGCTTGGACAGCCTTAGTCACTTTTTAACTTGCCCACTCCCACAGTCTTCCGGTGAATAACAAAAGAGCTGACGGCAGAGAAAGGCAGCCTCAGCTTCTGACTAATGCACGTAGGGCTCTGGCCACCTCCAAGACAGCCCCTGAACAGCCAAAGCTATCTATCCCTTAGCAAGTGACCAAGGACACTGCAGTGTCCTGGCAGTGCAGAGGCTCTGTGTGAGCCAGACAAGACAATGGAGAGGCCAGCAGATCCACACCTTACACTGTGCTGCTAAACTCAGTGAACATTCAACAAGGGAGGAGAAGGAGGAGGAAGGAGAAGAAAGCAAGCTGGACTAAATTTCTAGGGCCGTATCATGCAGGTATATTAGGGGGCCACCTCTGCTTGACAGAGTCATAATGCTCTGAGGGTCATCCTGCCCAGCAGGAAAGATGGCCTGCCAGTCCTTTTGTATTTGGATCCCTTAACGACCATCCTAAAGAGACATCTCTAACTTGAGAAATACCTAGGACTGAAAAAAGACAATGACACAAAATGCTCTTGTCCACATTCATACTAGATCTATGTGTGAAGCAAATATTTTATTCTTTCTGCTCACATGGTTGAGGGGAAAGCCAGGAAAATAACATCTGGAGAAATCAAAGCAAGCAGTCACAGCATGCCTTCAGAGCCCACTTGTTTGTAGAAAGCCCAGCTGCAGAACTGCAGAGCGACTCAAGACCCTGGTGCACTCTGTGCAGGGCAAGCACAGCCCAAAGTGGTGCCCTCTCCGCTGCACCTGATGCCAAGGCCAGCTGTTCTGATGAGATAGGAATATATTAATTTCCTGGACACCTGGTACGCTAGGGAAAGATTAACACACAAAGATATGTGCAGAGACTCAGATTTTTCCCTGTGTGTTACAGAGAAAGGATTGTTTGCACGCTAGCAAGAGGCAGAGGCAAACTCAGAGAGAATGATGTTACAGCAAACACAACATTGCGCCCCAGGGGCCTGCTCTAAGTATTTCCGGGCAGCAGCGGGACCTTCCCTCACTGGAGAGGGGCGCAGTTTGAAGTTGGCCGAATCAAGGAGAAGCCTGGCCCATAGGCTGGTCCCTTTCTAAAGTCAACTAACTTTCACCCTTCGACTCTTGGTCCTGAGCTGCACTGAGCTGGCTGCAGCCACTCGCAGCAGTACTTGGGACATTGCACTGGACTTAGGGCTGTAGCCTCCAGGAATCATGCCATCAGTGGATGATATTTTAGAGCATATAGGGGAATTCCATTTTTTCCAGAAACAAACGTTCTTCCTCTTAACACTTCTCTCGGCTGCCTTCACCCCCATCTATGTGGGCATCGTCTTCCTGGGCTTCACCCCCAAACACCGGTGCTGGAGCCCTGGTGTGGCTGAGCTGAGCCAGCGATGTGGCTGGAGCCAGGCCGAGGAGCTCAACTACACGGTGCCGGGCCTGGGGGATCCGAACAAGGCCTTCCTCAGCCAGTGCATGCAGTATGAGGTGGACTGGAACCAGAGCACCCTTAGCTGCGTGGACCCTCTGTCCAGCCTGCCTGACAACAGGAGCTACCTGCCTCTGGGCTCCTGTCAGCACGGCTGGGTGTATGACACACCTGGCTCCTCCATCGTCACTGAGGTAAGCGACTTTGAACACAAAAGGCAAATAATTGAGCTTTCTTAGGGAAGAAACCAGAAAAGGTCTGGTTCTTTAAATTGCCTAGACATGCTCTTTGGTGTTGATGTATATTATAAAATCCTAGTTTCCGAGTGAAAACATGCAGCTTCTAATTTGTCTAGAGTATGAGTGGATTAGTTAAAACTGCCTCAGATTCTGACAATGATTGTAGCTCATGCAAGTCTCAGCAGTAAGAAACAAGCAAAGGTCTTAATGCCAGGAAAGGGAATATTTTCAAGCTGCTTCTTTTTCTGGAAGCCCTACCTGTCCCTCTGCTTTACCACCACACAAGTGCAGGGAGAACATGTGGCCCTCACCTGGGTGATGCTTTACCATGTGAGTCACTATGCTTTTCCCTCAATAACTGCTTTTCTTCTTTAATTTGCACCCCCCTCCATCCATAGGAAATCATTAGGGCTGGAGATCATACCATTGCACAATTATTTTGATCAAAAAGTAAAACCATAGCAAAATCTAATTGGGAGCTTCATTCCACTAGGAGAAAAGAATATTCAGACGTGTTCATTGGGGACACAGCAAAATGGAAGAGAAATTATTCTGAAAATAAGAGTGAGCTCTCCAGTTTAATTAAAAGGACCCCTTGTTTAATGTGAGGATGTTTATGTGAACTGCACATTGGGTCAGAGGAGCTTCATTTGCAAGATAGTGAATAGTCGTGTGTGCTATTGCAATATAGAGATTCATGGATGCAACACTATATGAATCTAAGAGGTTTCTACAGCGTGGCTAATTCCATCCCTTTGTACAGAAAAGAGGAAATTGAGACCCAGAAGAGAGCAAAGTTCTATGCTCAACACAGATTGAAGACAGCAGAATTAACTCTAAAAGTCAAATGTCCTGATTTCTGGGCCAGCTTCTGCTGACCCCACCATCTATTCCAGATGAAAGCAATGCAATAGCAACTCACAAGACACTCTGACTCTCTTACTGTTAAAAAAAAAATTAGCTAAGAGGGTTGGGGAGATGGCTCAGTAGAATAAGCACTTCCTTGGCAAGTGCAAGGGCCTGAGTTCAACCCCTAGTTCCACCACAAAAAAAAACAAAACAAAAAAAAATCATCTAAGAAATGCTCAACAGCCCAGTCTCCTCCTGTCTGCATGTACATTATGTCCACACAGCTATTTACTTACCTAAGTATTAAACTTAGGAAGGAAACACACACAAAAAATGGGGAGAAAAATGGATTTATTTAAGTAGAATCATTTGTATGCTTAGCTGATTGGTCACTCCTCTAGTTCAGTCGAATATCACACTATAGGGTGGCATGCTAGATGGATTTTGGAGCACATATTTTGGTGGCATAAAGAGCCTGGTCAAGAAACTGTTGGGTGATTGCCGCTCAGCCATATCCATACTTTGAAGTGAGCTTCTGGCTGACTTGCATCTAACACAATTATGCTTTCTTTCCCTCTTGGCCTGGAACATGCCTCCCCTCTGGACAGTTCAACCTAGTGTGTGCCAACTCCTGGATGCTGGACCTGTTTCAGTCAGTGGTGAATGCAGGGTTTTTTGTTGGTGCTGTGGCCATTGGCTACCTAGCAGACAGGTAGGTGAAATACCTATAGGGCAACTTCCCAGTCTTAGATTTCTTCCACTACTTTGATAATGACTCATGCCCTTATTTTCAAATGGGGATTAGGGAAAGATGTTTCAGCACTAGGCAGCAATTCTTTTCTTGTTGACTATCCAACAGCCAAGAGCCAGGAAAGAGAGTAAAAGATGATTTAATCCCTTTTGTAATCTCCATTTTTTTCTTTGGCTGCATTGCCTCCCACTTGGTCATGAGCCTTGAGGGCCTGTGAGTTTCTTCCGATCCTCTTCTGTCCCTCGTGCATCAGGGCCCTGAAGAGCTGCCAAGCACAGAATGTCCCCGTTGCCTGTCAGCCTTCAGACCTCCTCAGTTGGGTTCTATACACACATGGGATTGTATGCACAGAAAGAGCCGTGCACATGATGAGTCTAGTGAAAGTGGAATTTGGCAGTGTACCCCAGAAGAGCAGTAGACCTTTCTATAGAGCCAGAGTCCCCACAGAGATGAAGAGAGGCCGTATAACAATTGGCCCTCTCAGAGAAGTCCATGAGCAGTGTTCACTCTAACCAGCCAGCCCTGTGTCTGATTCACCCAGCATTTTAATCCCACATGCACTTAATGATCTTTACAGCGTGAGTCTCTGATCTATTGATGACCAACTCCATATTTTTAGGAGTCTTCAAAAGGAAAAGGAACAGAATAGCTTATTTTATGCTTGATAAGCACTTTAGGTAACTGGGCCACTCAGGTTATTATGAAATATTCATAATGCTGACTAGGTACTGAGTGTTTTCTTAGTACCAGGCACTGCATGTGCGGCTGCGGACAGACAAGTTTCTTTAATCACCAGCCATAAGATAGAAATGGATATGCAAATGTATAAGCAGTGTGATCAAATAATATGATGAATATTTAAATCTTTATTGTAAGGGCCGGTGAGATAGCTCAGCAGACTAAGTGCTTGCCTGGCACCATGTGCTGTGCTGGCTCTGCCCATGGGCACGTTGAGCCTGTGCTGGAGTCCAGGGGTGGTGGCACACACCTGTAATCCCAGCATAAGGGAGGCTGAAAACAGGAGGATTGCTACGAGTCCGAGCTGTGTAGTGAGACCCTGCATGCACACACACACACACACACATAATAATAATATATTTTTATTATAATAAAAGACTCATTTCCATTAAGCTACCTCAAAATACTGGCCCTCACGTCACACATGCTAATCCCACGATTCTTGCCATGTTCTGAAGCAGTTCTGGAAGTCTTCTTACTTGAGAGTCTCCAATTACTTTCTCCTGGCTGCCCAGATGTCCTGTGCTGATTCAAAGCATTTACCTTCCGTGGTCATCTTGGCTTTGGGAAAGGTAGTCAGGACGCATGGTGATGCCGTTACAGGACTGCTTTTCTGTTGGGTGACACCCAGCAGTGGCAGTCACTAGATTTTTTTATCAGACCTGATAAAGACACTGAGGAAAGAATGTCTGCTGCAGAAAGAACTGCTTCCAAGACTGCTTCAGAAAGCGAGAAGGATGAGATAAATGCATTTGAAACAAGGGGGGATGTTTTGAGAGGGATTCGTAGCAATGTGCTTTTTTAATGTAATAACTTTTAAAATTTAAACACACACTGTATTTCTAACCAGCCCTTGTAACTATGTATAATTATATATAGTATATAACTATACAAAATAACTGTATATAATATATAGCTGCATGACTTAATTATATTTTTATGTATAAAATATATTTTTAACTCTAAAATAAATATAAATATACTTTGGACTCATTACCCTTCTGTGCCCTCCCCAACTGCACCTGATGTGACCAGACCTGTGAATATAATAACAAATATAGGCAAATACTTTCTCTGGGTGCATGCTATTCTCAGGCTGACTAAAAGCAGCATATGTATCGGCAGTCTACAAGGAGAGCTCAGTGCAGTCACAGGGTCTGGGCCATCCAGCAGCAGGAGGGAGGAAGGACTGGACTGAAAGGTCACTCTAAGGGCTGGCCAGCAGATTAAAGCTCAGCAGATTAAAGCACCTGCAAGTAGGCATAGGGGCCAGGGTTTGTTCCCTGGGCTCGCTGTGCGGGCCCCACCCCAGGGCACACTGAGACAACAATTGAGACTGGGTGTGGTGGCATGCACCTGTGATCCCAGCTCTTGGGAGACTAAAAAGGCATATCACTATGAGTCTGATCTAGCAGTGAGACCCTGAACACCCTGTAGACCTTTCCCTAAAAAGTAAAAAATAAAATAAATAAAAGGCTGCTCTAGCATCCTCATCACTGTGTGTGGTAACCAGCTTCCTGTCACAGCCCTCCTCACAGCTGGCCAAAGTGGAGAGAAGGTCATCATTTTTACTGTTATTGCCCGAGAACTAAGGACAGCTGTTTGGAAATGACCCAGTAAATCAAGACAGATTTAGTAGCAAAGACATCAGGGTCCAGAGTTGCTCCCCAGGGCAGCTGGCTGGCAGCTCCTTGTGCCCTGTGAGCTTGGGATATGAACACCCCACTCCCCCAGGGTAGCATGGGAGCACACAACATGAGCTACAGACGTGAGTTAATTATTTTCATCCCACTCAAGGAGTAGGTGGTGAGTTCCAACTCTCTCCTGAGGGTGCATTCCTGAGTGGTAATGCCCAGTCAATTATCCTCCTCCTTAGATGAACTCATCATTCTGCATCTGCTAGAGAGTCTGCCCTGGAAAGCCAATTATTCAGTATTCCTACCCAAAACATGGTGTACATTTCTTCACTTTCTTTCCTTTTCTTTCTCTTTCTCTGTTTCTCTTTGTCTCTGTCTGACTGTCTTTGTCTCTGTCTGTCTCTGTCTGTCTGTCTGTCTGTCTGTATCTCTCTCTCTCTCTCTCTCTCTCTCCCACCCCACAGATTGAACCCAGGACCTTTGAATTAGGTTCCCAGCTCCTTTTTTATTTTCATTTTGAGACAGCCTGGTTAAGTGGTTATATTATGCAGGCTAACCTTTCAATCTGCCTGCTTCAGCCTCTCTGAGTGTTAGAATTGCAGGCCTATGGCATCATTCTTGGCTTCTACTTCTTTTTCTTAAGCTGTCTGGAGGGCTTTAGATCACTAACTCTTCTAGTCACACATGCAAGAAGGTGCAAGGAAACCAGCAGTAAGACCATTGGCATAGGATTCAAAACGTGAAGCAATTTATCTTTTGCATACTTAACACCTGCAAAACTTCAGATTTTATGTAAGAATTTGGTATAAGAATCTTATGGAAACCCATTTTATCCACACATGAAATGATCATTGAGTAGAATGTATTGTCTTCTACAAAGACTTTTTAAAATATATCACTATAATGGCTGATTATGGTGTATTTTGAAAACGATGAGGAAGACAATATGAATAGAATAAATATTCTTATTTACATGAATAGCATGTAAATAAGAATACTAGGAAAGAAACATTACCTCATAGCTACAACAGACATGAGTTACCTCAAGAGCATAGATAGTCAAATGTGGTCAAATAATTAAGAAGCAATATGTTTTGCATGCTTCCTGGCTACACTTGTTTCTAATGTAATTTATTTCATTTTAAATATATGCAATTTAATTGTCAATAATGGCTGTGTTTAAGGAGCAGCTTACAAATTTTCTGAGTTCTAACAATTAGCTCCTGTGAGCCAGTCTCCGCTGTCTCTATGTTCTGGTGGACCCAGATTAAAGTAGCAAAGTCCAGTGCACCAGACTGCACAGGATCTTCCAGAACAAACTGTGCACAGACTACTACAGGCAAGTTGTTTCACTGGGTATCCACACTTGTTGATATTTCCTTTAGGATTATGGCAGATTCTAAGGTAGATTTTATTATCCATCATTTGCAGAGGAGGAAAGTGAGCTGTAGTGAAAAGTAAAGCACTGCTTCCCAGATATTAACATGTGTGCAGATCTCCCAGAATCTTACGAGAAGTCCGGATCTGACTCAGTCAGGCGAGGTGGGCCTGAGAGTCTGCATCCCTAACCAGCCCCTGATTGATGCTCACCCATGCCCTCCCTCTATGCTGAGAGTTTTGATACGTATCAAAAAGCAAGCAGCCAAAGGGAGTATAAAGTTGGCAGTACTGGGTGTCCGTCACTTCTTTGCTGTTTTATGTGTTTATTTTTCACATAATCCTTAGGTAGCACTGTATCCTCAACTGGAACATGTTCCACATGTTAAGTTTCCCTACATCATGGATTGTGTTTCCTGGTTTGGATTCTCTAATAATGAGTATTCCCTCTCCCTTATCCAAGGATTTCATCCATTGTAGGAGCACCACTGTTACACTGTGTGTCTGAATCGGTCATGGATGTTGAAGAAGTGCCACTTGAGCAAATGTTTATAGATTACAAAACCTGAGAATAAAAGAAAGGGGTTAAGGCAGTAGAATTGGAGTAAGGCACTAAAATAAGAGACATTTGACTTTGGAAGGTTTATAATTAAAAGCCACAAGGTTGTATATTTACAGCAGAGAGCAACTAACAGAGAATTAGGAAATGACATGGCCAAAGATAGTTTTAAGAAGTTTAGTAGCTTGTGTTAATTACTAATGAAGCTGATCGAACTTTAAATTTGAGGTTTAAAATATTAACAGTCTAAATTAGTTACTCATGATTGTCTTACTTTTCTTTTTGCTGAGGCAAAATGCTCAACACCCACAGTTAAAGGAGGACAGGTTCATTTCAGTTCACGGTTTGTGGAGCTTTCAGTTCATAGTCAACTGGCTCCAAGGCAGGGTGGCATCACAGTGGAGAAACTGTTCATGACAGATAGAAGGCAGGATGGTAGCAACTATGAAAGCAGAAAGTAGCAAATGGCAAGTGATCACACCAACCCTCTCTCTCCCATATGCTCTGCCCAGGCTTCCCACTCTTCGGGCAGGGAGCACTGACACCCAGGGAGGGCTTTCCCACTGTTCACACCCAGAGCTATGCCAGGCCATTCAATGGACTCATTTAGTAATCATGCACCCTAAATCTTGGTCTAGATCCAGCCCCTCCTATGACCACATGAGGCTTTGGGGAAACACCTAGACATAAACCATAGCAATGATATTAGTATTTGAAATAGAGACCAGAACACTATTGCCTATTAATAAGAACAGCAGTTATAAAATCTTCATCCACCATTGGAATGTGCAACACTAGTGACAAATATTTATTCTAGTTGAAGAGTGTTATGGTTTGTGTCTAGTTGTCCCCCCCCCTCAAGCCTCATGTAGTTATAGGGTGGGGACTTCTAGAGTTTGTGATTAACTCATGATCCACTGGGATTATGTGTGTGATTCAAAGCTGGGGATTACGGGTCTTAATACTGCTGGGTGGGGGAGGGTGCATCTGCCATTACTGGATCTTCCCTTTGCCCCCTTCTGTGAATTGCTAGTTATTTCAAAAAGAAGTTGGATTTTCTTTTTAGGTTTACTTTTAATTAACAAATAGAAATGGATGAGAAACAATTTTTTTGTTGTTGTTTTTTGGAACCGGGGATTGAACTAAGGTCCTTGCGCTTGCCAGGGAAGCCCTTATTCTACTGAGCCATCTACCAGGTCCCAAAAACCAATTTTATTAAAATCAACTTTAAAAAAAACTCTAAGGCTGCTTGGCAAATTGCAATATACCCTTAAAAAATGTATGATTCCTACCATGGCTTGGGGATGTATATTTGAAGAATAAAACAATCTACTACCAAAAAAAAAAATAATAATAATAATAATACTGCTGGGATTATGGGTGTGAGTACTACATCCCACCCTGGGGCAGAGAGCCTGAATGTAATACAGGCGAGAGGCAGACTCTTTTTTTTTTTAGCGATTGCTCTTTGTTATCATTGCTGTTCGGCCGCCATGAACTGCTGCTCTCTGTCACATGCCCCTCTGCCGTGAAGCCAGCTGAATATGGACTCAAACCTCCAGTAACTGTGAGCTAAATAAACCTTTCCTTCTTTCATTTTGGGTATTGGGTATTTGTCCCAGCAACGAGAGAAGAGTAAGACAAAGAGGATGAAATGAAGACTAGATATAGCATTGTCTTCTCTGAAATATTTTTAGTATATCCAAAGCAAACTAGGGTGTCTTTTAGAACACAACTAGGAGAACTGGATGAAATGTAAGTGGCCCCCTACGTCCATTCTCTGACAGGCAGCTGGTTTAGTCCATGTTGTATTACTGTAATGTAATTCCCTTGACTCAGTAACTACAGAGGAGAGGTTTATTTAGCCTGCAGTTCTGAAGGTTAGATTGTGTGACACCACATCAACTCAGTGCTAGTGAGGGTCAATTAGTAGAGGCCATCACAAAGGTAGATGCAGTTAACAATAGAGACCTAGTAACTGTTACAAATACTCTTGGTGTACTTTGTTGCTTTATGTCACATTTTAAATTAAGCATTAAGAGAATGCAGGGGTTTTGAGGGTCTGAGGTAGGGTCTCACTATGTAGTTCAAACTGACCTTGAATTCAGGATGCAGTTCAGCTAATCCAAAATTTGCAGTAATGCTCCTGCCTCAGCCTCCTCCCAAGCTCTGGGGCTATAAGCATGTGCCACCATGCCTGGCAAAACCTATTTTAATTATAACTCTTCCAGTTGTTCTACCTAGAGATCTGTTGTCATTTTGCTTTTCAGTGAAGTTTTTGTCCCAAAGAAAGGAAGGATTACAGTTTTTTCTAATGGATTAAGTTGGTGTAGTGTTTCCTTGGTTATTGAAACTGGTCTTGTGGCTTTGGGATTTTTGACTTGATGAATATTCATAGTGTGTGGGGAAGCACACCACGCCGCACAGTCTTACCCATGTTATGCATACAAGACCTAAAAGAACACATCCAACAAATGGGCTGCAAATGACTTTACTTTTTGCATCTTGTGCTTTTGTTTCCTATAATGCATGTGCTGACTTTCAAAAAAAATGAAGATTATTTTTAAAGCTCACAAAACATAATGTTAGGAACACACATGAGAGGAACAGACCCCTCCAAAAACAGGAACCCACGCAGTGATTAAAGGGTCAGTTTGCTCTTCTACAACTGACTTTCTTGAGAACCTCCTTAATCCTGTATGAGGTCAGGAACCCGAAAAATCTACCAACCTTTTAGCAGGTTCCCATCTCCTAACACTCTCACGGTGAAACCAAGTTTCCGACACATGTATTGCTGGAGGACAAAACACGTTCAAACCTTGGCACCAGCTTCGCAAACAAAGGAAGAAAGCAAGGAAGACTGTGCTGAACTCCTTGCCTCCAATAAACTTACTTAACTCTTTCTAGCTGGTAGGGTAAGTCTTTTCCATCTAAAGAAATCGAATATGGTTGAATAACTTGCCAAACACATAGTAAGTAGTAAGACCATGATTAAAATGAACTTGCCAGGGTTTTCTGCTGTATTCTTGCACAACTCTCCAAAGTTCCTAAACTCAAGGAAGCTGAGTTCCCTCAAATTGAAAATATGGAGTTCATTCTACCGGGATGCTGTATGACAAAACTACCTCAAAATCGTAATATGTGAAACCAGAGACATATAGACACACAAAGAACACAAAATTTCAGAAGTACTGTTGAAAAGAAATAGGCATGTGTCCTGTCTATCAAATTTCATTTTTCACAAAGTAAAGGTGGGCAGTAGGTTGAGACTGTTAATACAAAAAGTCCAGCTCATAGGATGATGTAAGAGCAGAGTAGGCCCCTGGGGCATTAGCACTGGGTGGCCTGGAAGGACAAACCCTCCTGAATGCTCACCACAAAGTAGAGCTGAGATACCTTTGCCCTGTAGAGAACAGGGCCGTGCATCAATTAGCAGTACACTAATACAACCCCTAAACGGACCCAAGTGAGGAATTGTTTTGTGGCTACAAACCCTTGACTGTAACTTAGAATTAATTTATGCTTTTAATTTGATTTCCATAATTTCTATGAACTTTCTACAATTTCTATGAATCAAATTTAATTGCTTGCTTTTGTTGTTTATC
Organism: Ctenomys sociabilis; assembly: GCA_004027165.1. Lineage (NCBI taxonomy): Eukaryota > Metazoa > Chordata > Mammalia > Rodentia > Ctenomyidae > Ctenomys > Ctenomys sociabilis. Next base: position 13,003 of record PVKA01013191.1, read on the forward strand.
TCACCACAGGTTCGGCCGTAAAATCTGCCTCTTGGTCACAGTTCTCATAAACGCCTCCTCAGGGGTTCTCATGGCCATTTCCCCAAGCTATCCATGGATGTTAGTGTTCCGCTTGATCCAAGGACTGGTCAGCAAAGCGGGTTGGATAATTGGCTACATCTTGAGTAAGAACACTTGGCTGCAGGTGTGGGGGGCGCAGGCTGCTGGTAGTGTCAGGTGAGGGAGGAGCAAGGGGCCAGCTTCAGGCAACATTGGCAGATTTATTCTGTATCCAACAATTTTTTTGAAAAAAAAGTCTTGTCTAATCAACTCACTCTGCATCCTTCCTATGAAAAGAGAACAACAGAGGCAGAGATAAGGGTAAGTATCTTGGAACCAGGATGTCTATTTAGCTGTTTGGGAATTTTTGTTTTCTGTACCCTGGAATGTTATGTAGAGAGGAAACCAAACCTGCTATGCTGATAGGACGGGATCTTACAGATGCAACAGTGAGAGGTCTGTTGGATGTAAGGAGGACTGTACTGCTCTGCATATATCCATTCTAATAGAATATACTAATCCTCAGTTTGGGTACCAAAAACAATGGAGAATACACATGCTGTGATGGACATAGGTTTGGCACCTCAGCAAGCCATTTGTAAAATCAGGAATATAATTTACACTCTCTTCAGTGATAACCAGAGTAAGGTTAAAATCCATGGATTGTGAGAGCATATTTAAAGTCTAACAACAGACCATCCTTAGAGGACTACTAGGAAAAACTCACAGCTATGACTAGATCTTTGAAATTAACCTCCATCATTACTTTCTCTTTCATTATACTAGAATAGCATCTACACAAAGGGAAAGGGACATTTTGAAACTTTCCTACCGACAGTAACAATAATAAAGCTCTTTAGACATGAGAGAACTTGAATATACACACTCACACCGTTCTAAAACCTAATAAAGCCAATTTGAGAAATTTGTGACAGGAAGAGATGCATCTCAGTCCTATTCCTGCCAGGATGGGCAGGTACCTAAAATAATATTTGCCAATGAAGAGATCATGCATGCAATTATTCACCCAATGATTTGGCTTCTACATGCAATCTGTAGAATTTAATTGTGTACATGCATATTTCAGCAAAAGCTAATCTCAGCCATTTCTTCTGCAGTCCTTCTGAATATCCTTGAAACTTTGATATGTACCTTGTTATTCCCCTTCCTACCAACCTTCCCCAAAACTCATGTATGACCCCAGACACTTTGAAAGACATTTGTATTTATTAAGCACTTTCTCTTTCTTTCTTTCTTCCTTTATATCTTTCTTTCTTTCTTTCTTTCTTTCAAATTATTTACCTGTTTCTAAATACTTCAAACAATTCAGTTACTTATAGAAATATTTCGGGGTACATCTCTGTTTGGTTGATAACTAGTTGAAGCCTTTAACATATTTGTCAAACATTTGAAGCTAAAGTTGTGGTCTGTGGACCTCAAGGCTACCACATCCATCATATGAAAACAACACTCCTCTAGTCTCATGTACATGTGCCACCTGCACCCCCCACCGTTCAGTCATGGGATGGGATAAAGCTAATTGCTGGACCATGTGCAGTGAGTATCGTGCTGGTAAACTGGTTCTTGGAAAGTAAAAAGCCCTGCCTTGAGGTTGTTTTCTAACCTCCTAAGCTTACATACTTCCACCATAGCCGATTTCAAGATAATAATAAATTTAACAACCAGTTTCCAAAATTCCTGGAAGTTGTAAAATGCACTCTTGCAGCCACTACTTCCAGATTGGACCTCCTTCTCAATATTTAGCCTTTTGGACAGATAAACCAGAGTGCAAAGGAAATGTTTACCTTGCAAGAGAGCAAGTTATAGTCAGGTATTCACTTACATAAAAGTTGTCTACAATGTAAATTTGACGTTTGATATATTTTATTTGATCTTGAGTTATCACTGTCTTATTATTCTAGAAGGAAATTCTGCCCTTCACTGAAATACAATTGCATTTGACTCTGAAATTATTCCATACTTTAAATAATTTTGTTGATATTGGCAAGTCTTTGAGTTTAACTCTGATATAGCATTATAGGATTTCTATTAATTAATACATCAGCTATAACTGTAACACAATAAGCCCCAAAGAACATTTTTAAAAATTCAGAGAGACAGGGGCCAGGGAGATGGTTCAGTGGAATAAGCGCTTCCCTGGCAAGCACAAAGGCCTGAGTTCAATCCCCAGTTCTGCCAAGAAAAAAAAAAAAAAAAACTTAGAGAGTTGTACAGAAAGCCCTAGAGTCTGCCCCATATACCTGAGGCTGGTGTGTTCTGGTGTCCTTGGAACTGGGCAGCTGCTCACAATGGTGCTGAATGTGTTGTCCTCTCGGATTCTCTCTGCAGTTACAGAATTTGTTGGACTGCGCTATCGGAGAACGGTGGGGATTTTTTATCAAGTGGCCTTTACCATCGGGCTCCTGGTGCTAGCAGGGGTGGCATATGCTCTTCCGCACTGGAGGTGGTTACAGCTTGCAGTCACTCTGCCCAACTTCTGCTTCCTGGTCTATTACTGGTAAGTCCATTTGTAATGAAAAGGAAATATGGTAAGGTCATTTATTTTGCTAAATATGCACACTTTGCTTCTAAATTCCAGGGTTTCCCTCATTTTTTTTTGGGGGGGGGGGTCGGGGTTTTTTTTCCACAGAAACCCCAATTCCAAGTTTCACAGATAAAAATCACATTCTCCCCCAATGGGAATCAAATGTCTTTTCACTTCGGGCATAAGATTTTTGTGACCTTGGTCTTACATCTCAGATAATTGATTTGGTGTTTAAATTAGCTTCCACCAACTTCAATACAACTTAGACTGCAGACCACAAGAGATCTTGCTCTTGCTATTCTGTTCCTCTTTGGTAGAAGCTTTAAGATAGAGAAGGAAGAGCATAACACTCATGTTACCACTTACCCACTCCCACACCCAAGGCAGACAACCTCAATCAATCACAGCACCCATTAACTGAAATAAAGCTGTCATGGTACTCCTGGACCGTATCAATCAATCACCATGACCAAAGCAAATTTTAATATATTCCCAGATTGCAGAAGTGATTAGAAAACCATAGCATATCTGAAATAAAGCAGACAATATGCTGGATTACCAGACTATATCCTTCTCCTATGAAGAAAATCCACTTATTTTTTTTTCACTCCTCCACATATCAGCTTATTTTTCCTGTAATTATCTTGCCTAAAAATTAAACATATCCACCCTTCCCAACAGGCCTGTTTCTTTTCCAAAAGCCAGTAAAGCTCTGTGATTTAGCTCAGGTTTCCAGAACAAACACCACAAACTGAGTGCTTAAACAATAGACACTTATTTCCCGTAGTTACAAGGGATAGGAAGTTAAAGGTCAAGATGCTGATGGATTTCCATCCCATCTCAAGCTTGTAGAGATCTTCCTTCTCCTGTGTCTTCACAAGGCAAAACTAAATGAGAGAGCTCTGGTCTCACTTCCTCTTCTAAGGATACCAATCTCATTATCAGGGTCACCTCATCTCAAAGCTTCACCTAAATACAATTACTGCCCAAAGGCCCCACCTCCTTCTTCCACACAGGGTCAAGGCTTCAAGGTGTGAATGTGAAGGCCACCACACTCTGAGACTAATCCTCTTCTCCCTTGTCTCCCTGTGCTCACTTTTACTCCTCTCAACCTGCCCTTTTTCCTGTTCCCATTAGGAAATCTTATTTCTCAGCTAAATGGTTGATTCACCTGCTCTTCTAGACATTTGCCTACTGTCCTCTGATTCACCTTCACACAGAAATTTAAGAACCCAGTTTCTCCATGTCACTCTTGTGTCTAAAAGTCTTTCAAACTTAATCTCCTGTGGATAAAGAACTTAGTGTTTCTGCCTGCCACCAGCCAAGCCTGCCCGTTATTCAAGTTCTGGCCATCCCTCAGCACTTTTTGCCACTTGGCACTCCATAAAATAGAATTGAAATTTTATATACAATATTCCATGACGAGGGTGCACTTTTGAAAGGCTATTTGAGACACAGCAGGAAGCAGGCTTCTAAGGCAAAGAAGTGAGGAAGGGAGGTCAGGTAGAAACTATTGAAGTCTTCCTAGAAAGACAAGACAAAGGGCTAAACTAAGAAGTTGTGTGTAGAGAGAGCAGGGAAAAAATATATACATATTATATGTGTATAATATAAATATAAATGTAAATGTGTAAGATAAAATAAATATATCTTAAATATTTAAAATAAATATATATAAAATATATAAATATATCAAAATAATATATATTATAAATGTATATTATATAAATTTATAAGCAGTTGGTAAGGGTGGGTTTTGGTGAAATACCACATACAGAGATCTGGAAGGAAGGTCTGTCCGGTGTAGGCTGAGTGCCTGCACATTGGTTGCGTGTCCAGAAAGAGGAGCAAGTTGGAAGAAGTGAGGATGAGCATGGCTTGGAGTACACCAAAGTCAAGATACCAAAAGGAAGTCCCACGCAGAATCCAGAAACCAGTGGAATTTAAGGATCTAGAATTGCAGTAAATAGCATATAGGCCTTGGTTGTTGCTGTGGAGATAGATAACATGACTCAGAAGAGAGGAACATTGAGAGAGGAAGGAGATGGGGCCAGGATCCAAGAAATCCCAAAGTTTTAAAACCTGAGCAAAAGAAGAGGACCTGAGGTCAAAGAAGAGCAAGGTAGCCCGGTCCTAAGGGGACCAAAGGAATTTCTAGGCATGGAGGCAAGAATGGAGGCCACAGGTGATGGCACTTCCAGTCAGTCCTCTGCCCCAAAGCATCCTGGGTGATGTCCAGGCCTGGGAAGTGGTGGTGGTGGCGAGGAGGTGCTCTCCGCACCCGTGAACTGTGCCCTTATCTCTGTCACCCTTACGTCACCAGTTCTTTTTTTCCATAATTTTATTGAGAAACAAATAGCAATTAGACAGTTTCAAATCAAATTAGTAGAACAGTTTCAATAATTAATACATTACATATTGTTTTCTTAGTGGTTATTTGTTGTACAAGATGATATTCAGACAGAGAGTGAAGTTAACCTCAGCAGCCTAGGTTGTAGGGTAATAACAATAAGCTTCTCTTCTGGAGGGTTAAAAACCTAAGTTTTCAGACCAAAAATTAGAGAAAAAGGAGGGACACAAGGACAGCCAACATTTTGGCCCTAGCCTTTCAGGGTCAGTGAAGACTCAGGACATAGGAGAACCTGTACTGTAATATCATGTAACTCAGTTGTGTCCCAAATTTTCTGATCAAGGAGATTATGAGACCACAGAAGAAGGTGATTGATGATGTAGAGTGTGCCTGAGGAGAGTCGCATGGAGAGAAAACTTTCTCTCAGGCTTTCACAGGGAGCAAATTGGTCAAGCAATGACTGTGACTCATCCACATGGCTGACACTGACAAAGGATCTACAAACTGCGGTACAGGGCTTCAGGATAAATCCTGAGGGAATTTGACTGATCTTATCAGATACAAAAGCCACAATTCTTGTTATATAGGTCTTTATCTTGGTCTTAATCATCCAGCAGAAAAGTATAAAAATGAAGTATAAGAAGTAAAGCCATATTATTATGCTTTGCTGTATAAGACTCAAGTCAAAACTTCTGACATTGCCAGACATACAGAAAACCCAATACTATTATGGACTACTGGACCGTTTTGGAATATTTTGCTGAATTCACACACCTATAACATTTAAATGGCAAAACTAAAAAATGGGGGATACAAATGAATGACCATTTTGTATCTGTATCTCAAAATAGTTAAGATAGATACACAGCTACATTCTCTTAATTCAATGAATAGAGGGATTTGTAGTGTTTGTAAATAGGATATCAAGTCTGCATCTTGTACAATGAGTAACCACTAAGACAACAATATGCAATGTATTAATTATTGAAACTGTTCTACTAATTTGATTTGAAACTGCCTCATTGCTATTTGTTTCTCAATAAAATTATGGGAAAAAAATGAGTTCAAGGCCAGGCAGACAGCATAGTGAGAACTTATCTCTCAAAACAAAAACAAACAAATGAACAAAAAAACTTTATGACAGTAAAAGAGTCACTGCCTTTATTCCCCTGGGATATATTCCTCTTCACTTTGGACACATTGATCCCATCTTTCTTACCATTCCCTGAAGCACTTCTGGAAGTCTTCTTTTGTGAGTGTCTTTACCAGATGTGATAAAAAATATGGTGAATGCTACTACTGAATGGCATTCAGCAGCAAAGCCACTTATAAAAGCATTACAACATGCCTTCACCACTTGTTCACCACATCAAGTATTATGAAACTCCTGAATCTTTCTCAAAGTCAAAGTACCCATGAAAGGTGTTTTGATCAATTCAGAACATCAAGCCAACCATGACAGCACAACTTAAGTCACAAAAGAGCTCTGCCAGAGCTGCTTCAGAAGTAGCAAGAATGTTCTGATGAGTGTATTTGAAGCAAGGGGGAATATTTGAGGGGTATCAATGACCATGTGTCTTTCACACTAATAATTTTTTGTTTTTATTTTTTAATAATTTTATTGAGAAACAAATAGCAATGAGACAGTTTCAAAACCAATTAGTTGCACAGTTTCAATAATTAATACATTGCATATTGTTGTCTTAGTGGTTATTCATTGTACATGATGAAGACATGATATCCTGTCCACAAACACTATTACAACAAATCTCTTCATTCATTGAATTAAGAGAATGCAGCTGTATATCTATCCTAACTATTTTGAATTTACAGATACAAAATGGTCATTCATTTATATCCCCCTTTTTTGTTTAATTTTGCCAGAGAAGGATATTCCATTCTCATTTAAATACTGTAGGTACGTGAATTCAGCAAAGTATTCCAGTACAGTCCAATAGTCCATAATAGTAGTGGGTTATCTGTAGGACTGGCAATGCCAGAAGTTGTTGACTTGAACCTTTTACATACAGCTCAGCATATTAATATGGTTTTACTTTTTATACCTCATTTTTATACTTTTTTGCTGGATGGTTAAGACCAAGATAAAGCAAGACCTATATAACAAGAAATGTAACTTTTGTATCTTGATAAGATCAGTCAAATCCCCTCAGGATTTATCCTGAAACCCTGTACCACAGTTTGTAGATCCTTTGTCAATGTCAGCCATGTGGTAGAGTCATGAACATTACTTGACCAATTTGCTCTCTCACAGTAATAATTTTTTAAAGGCAAACATGCATTGCCTGGAATGATGGCACAAGCTTATAATCCCAGCACTTCGAAGGTTGAGACAGGAGGATTGCTCTACTGTGAGTTTGAGGCTGACCTGGCTACATAGTGAGATCAAGGCCAGTCTTGCTATGTATGACAAGACCCAGTCTTGTTATATATGATCATGTATATATACTTTACATATACTGGCTTTCAACTCCTTGATGGTTTGAACGACCCCACCTCTTCTCTGAGGCCTCTTCCACCCTTTTAAAGCCCACCTGGCAGATCTGCCTCTCCCCTCTATGCACAGCTGGAGGCTCAGCTATTTCCAGTTTCATAGTTTGCTCCCTCTAGAAATCTCTGCAGAGGGAATCCAAAGTCAGGATTGCAGGGAGGTAGGCACTACGAGTCCCAGACACACTCTTTATCCCCTCTGCAGATCTAACCAAGTCTCACTGTGCACAGTCCTCAGATACCCCTCATGAAAGTGTAGGGGCTGAAGGGTTTCAGAAAGGCTTTTCTCCTCACTAACACTATGCTGTAGGTGCATCCCAGAGTCTCCAAGGTGGTTGATCTCCCAGAAAAAACCCAGGAAAGCCATGAAGATCATGAAGCACATCGCTAAGAAAAATGGAAAGCCAATGCCAGCCTCTCTTAAGGTGAGCCAGGGTCTCTCAGGTACCAAATAAAGGAGCAGCTAGAGAAGACAATGGGGAAAATGGGGTACAGCAGCAATGCCAGCAGCAGGGCCACCACCCCACCTCCTGACCTAACAGTGGGGAGATTAAATAAATGGGATAAATGCAAGATTTGTGGTTCCTAGGAGAATACATTTCCCACGTGTTAAACACTGAACTCAGGGCCAGCGAGATAGCTCAGCAGACTAAGTACCTGCTTAGGCAAGCACAGGGACTGGAGTTCAATCCCCAGTACTGGGATGTCCTGCTGGCCCCCTGCCCATGAGCATCCTGCGCCAACAATGGAGACTGAGTGTGGTGATGCAGGCCAGTAATCCCATCCCTGGGGAGGTTAAGACCAGGAGGATCACTATGAGTCTGAGCTGCATAGTGAGACTCTGCACAAAATACATTAAACAACAACAACAACATTGAACTCCAAGAGAAACAGACATCACTTTAAAGTCAGACAAGGACTTTCTGTCTGTACAACTCAAAGTTCTGCTGGCCACTGTCCCCCAGAGCCCATGTCCTGCGGCCTGTGTGCCCAGCACCCTCCGGTCAGTTCACATCCATAACACATTTCCTTGAACACAGTAATTTCTTAGCACTTTAAATGTTTTGGGTGGAAGCCGGGCATGGTGGCGCATGCCTGTAATCCCAGCACTTGGAAGGCTGAGGCAGGAGGATTGTTGTGAGTTTGAGACCAACCTGAGCTACAAAGTGAGCTTAAGGCCAGCCTGAACTGCATAGTGAGACCCTGTCTCAAAAAGACAAAAAAATAAAAAAAAATAAATGTTTTGGGTGGGAGTTGCTTCAAAATATTTTAAGCAGTCATCTACCTTCTTAAACAGAATTGAGCTACCCCCAGTGGCCTTTTAGCCGGGGTTTTGTGTTTTGCCTTTGGTAAATCTCATCACTTTGAACTCAGAACTTTTCATCTGACAGGAGCTACAAAGGAAAAATGAAACATATGAAAAACTGACATGAAACTAAGAATAAATCTCTTTTGAGTGAGATCTGAACTAGGTTAGCTATAAGAACCTGAAGTGTATACAGACAGTATGTAGGATGAAGGTTCGGGACTCACTGGCCTTCTGTTCACTTCATCATGCTTTTGGATGGCTGAAGTGTGTTTTCTTTATCACTACAGACTTAGGATGGCTCCGACTCTTGAGTTTTGGATTCTTGCAGTGAATGACTAGGCTATGTCATGGGTGTGTCATGGTTTTGCCAAAGGACCCAAAGCTCCACCTTGCTATCACCACAGTCGTGCTTGTGTCCCATTCCTTTGCACACCATGCCCTGCGGCAGAGTTGCTGTCCACCACCTCATGCCTGCACACTCCCAGAGCAAGTCCCTATGCACAAGGTCACATGCGTTACTGTCCACATACAAGGTCACGTGGGGACTTTGTGAAAATGCAAAGTCCAATCAGTCTGTCTTCTGATTCTTTCTTTTTTTTTTTTTTTTCATTAATTTACTTTATTACTATTTTGGGAGTCCTTTTCAGACCTGGTCTCATTAAGCAATTCAGCTTGGCCTTAAACTCACTTTGTAACTGACCTTGAACTCTCAGGAATCCTCCTGTCCCAGCCTCCTGAGTGCTAGGATTACAGACATGCACCATATTGCTAACAAGCTCTGGGAAGTGCCCGTGCTGGTCTGAAGTCAAGGTCCCAGGCCTAAAGTTCCTGCCTTTAAAAACCACAGAGGCATCAGCAGGCATTGGAGGGACCAGCTGCTTCATACTTCACCCTCCAGGTCCTGTGTCTATGTCTCAAAGACCCTCATTATTCAAACTCCTCTTCTATAAAATGAGGTTAAAAACAAACAAATAAACGAAAAACAGTTCTCCCTTCTTGGCTTTTTGTAAAAAGGAAATCAGACAAAGTGTGTGGTGAACTCAGTGTTGGGCCAGGCACATTAGGTGCTGGTAAGTATGGGGTACTGTTGCTGAGCCCATAGGACCCTGGGACCACCATTCCATAGATAAAGCCACTCATACTATGTCTTTTCTCAGAGTCTAAGAGCAGATGAAGAAGCTGGTGAGAAGCTGAATCCTTCATTTCTTGATTTGGTCAGAACCCCCCAGATAAGGAAACACACTTTGATCTTGATGTATATCTGGTAAGCCATTTTTTTGTTGTTGCTTTAAAATCACTCCAAATTTATTTATTCACAGGCATCCACATCAAGGGACAGAGCAGACACCTAGAAACAACCTCATGCCAGGCCCAGCGTTGACAGAGGGCCACAGTGTGTGTGGCTCATGGACTTCCCTCACAATTCTCTCAGACAGACGCGGGAGCCAGCTCACAGTTCCTTCGTGAACATCATAGTGCTCTGACCCTAGCTTCTCTTTAGAATCACACAGGAGACTATCAAACTCATTTAATAGACCAAGAGTAAGGCCAAAAATAAACAGAAATTTTTTTGAATTTTCTATACAAGTCTTTATTTATGACTTATTTAATAGCTGTACACTTTTTGCATCCTCAAAAACACTTTTTTGCACTTGAGTGGGAAAATATAGTTTGATCAAATCTTCATGTTCTTCATATACATATATTATGTGCATACATATAAACACACATATATAGTACTACAACACATTGACAACCATCCAATTAAAATGAAAAAGTGATACCAAAAGTAAATCCAATTTTTTTTTTAAAAAAAAGAAAATACTAACAACATCCATCTCTTGGTGGTTTTTTGAACTTTATTTGTGATTTTTAGTTACATTTTTTTGCTGATGTTCTGTAACAAATCATCTCAGAAAAATGGTTGAGAAATAGATCAATTTTATATTTTTAATATTTGTTTATTTTATTTTTTGATACAGGGTCTCACTGTACAACTTGGTGAGCCCCACATAGGCCACAGGCCACTCAAAGCACTGCTATCCATGACAGAGGCAAAGATTACCACAATTTCTGCGTGGAGAAGGCCACCTAGAGGTCTGGCCTCAGTCTTCTCCTTCCCTTTTCTGACAAATCATGATTCTTCCTGACCATCCTTGTATACTCCAACGCATATAATGACTGTCCTAGGATATCAAAACTAGAGATGTTATCAAAATGTTTTTTGCATCAGGCTGGAAGAAAAATTATGAAGAAAGACATGGATTCCCTTTTGGTTTTCTGTTTCCTGAGATTTGAGCTATGTGTGAATTCATTCGATCCAGTGTTTTAGAAGACTGAATGATTCATAATCACAAACAACCTGTTGGAGTTTTACTGAGTAAATCACTCTGTGAAGACCTTCTTGGCTTTCAAGTTGGCCAGGGGATTGCTCTCCCAACTGATTCCTGTGCCTAGGTCTCGGGTCACAGCCAGCCATCAAAGTGGACCAGCTTGTGTTAAAGTGATAGGTTGGCTGTGATGTCCAGAGAAATGTCACCTACCGTCAACTCCAGTTCTCCAAGAAGCCTCTTTTTTGGGTGGGATGTGTGAGGTGCTCATCCTGACTCTGGCTCTCTCCTCTCTGCTCAGGTTCACAAGCTCTGTCCTCTACCAAGGCCTTATCATGCACATGGGCCTTGCAGGGAGCAATATCTACCTGGATTTCTTCTATTCTGCCCTGGTCGAATTCCCAGCCGCCTTCATTATCATCCTGACCATCGACCGTGTTGGTCGCCGTTATCCTTGGGCCGGGTCAAATATAGTAGCAGGGGTGGCCTGTCTCGCTTCAGTTTTCATCCCTGATGGTAAGTTTCTGGCCAGACTGGGATCTTGCCCCCAAGGCCTTTAGAGAGTGTATCTCAAAGCCTCTTAATAGGAAGACCAGTTGCTCATCTAGATGATTTGGAAAGATAGTGTCATATTTAGGATTATCCTGAATAAGCACACCCTCAACCATTACATCAACCCAACTGTGCCCCAGCAAACAGCACAAGAGAAGCTGTGAAGATCTGAGCTGTGGGCCACAGAGCCAGGTAAGAGCATAAGGCATGTGCTCTGGGAGAACAGGCCATGGACTCAGCTTCACTGTAGAACTTTGAAGAAAATCCTTTTCACTTCTGCTCATCATTCTGCAAAATAACTGGAAAGCAATTATTCTTTCTGTATGAAATGGTTCTCAATGGCAGGGAGGAAAAGCTGATGAAAACGAATCCTTTTAGCCATGTGGGGCTTTATCCAAATACTTCCCTGAGTGGCAACGACTGAAACTCTGTCCCTGTGTTGCTGATTCCCTGGTGTGGCCTCTATGAAGTTGCCTTGGCTTTGGAAAATGTTAGAACTTGGCATAACAATTGGAGAGTCTTACAAACAAAACTATGGCACCAAGAAGAAATCAGTGCTCCGTGGGAACTGGTGGGGGAGTCGAGTGGGCGGAGAGCAGAGGATTTTGAGGGCAGCCAAATCCTGCGTGCCATCACGCCGCTGGAGACACTGCCTCGTGTGTTTATCCAAACCACAGAATGGTCACTATCAAAAGTGACTCCTAACGTAAATTATGAGCTTTTGGTGACTGTGATATGTCACTGCCAGGTCATGACAGTAACCAATGTGGCACTGTGAGAGCTGTACTGATGACAGGGGTGGGAGCATATACACCGGGGCTGGAGGAAGATGAGAAAGTACCATACATTCCTCTTCATTTCGTTAGACATTTAAAATTACTTTTCAAAAAACAAATTTTTTTAAGAAAAAAAAAAAAGAGAGAGAGACGGCATTTGGCATCCCCTGTGAGGCCAAAGCAGGCGGAACGGTCATGGCCGCTGCCTTGTGTCTGCAGCTGCACTGCTCTGCCCTCCCGTCTCGTCCCAGAACATGGGGTTCCTCTGCACAAAGCCCACTTGAGAGCTGAGAAGAGGGACCGTGCACCATCTGTACCAATGCTGTGTTTCTTCCCTCAGATCTGCACTGGCTAAAAGTCACTGTCGCATGCTTAGGTAGGATGGGGATCACGATGGCTTTCGAAATGGTGTGCTTTGTCAGTGCTGAACTGTACCCCACATTCATTAGGTGAGTACGGGGGGGGGAACCCTTGTTATGGGGCAAGAGGTTATAGACAGGCAGAGGCCCTCATCTCAGCTATTTTCCTGTTGTTGGGACAAGATTCTCACTCCTAATGTAAAGTAGGACAGGTCTGTTCAGACAATTGTTGCCCGTAGTTGGCAGGCCCCAAGGCATGAACAGGGCGGCAGAGGACACAGCAGAGAAGAAGGGGCAGGTGCGACAGTGTGAGGAGTAGGTGACAAAATGACATGGGTTCAGGCCCCACCCCCAGTGAGCACCTGACCACAGGCCCCACCTCCTGAAAGCACATTCAGCTATGCTCTCATGGATGGATGAATCCATTGAAGAATGCAGCATCCCATCATAAATCACTTCCCCATATCTGAGACCTTGGAGGATATTTTAGATGTAAAAATAACAGCACCCCGTTTCCAAGCAAGTAGCAAAGAAGATGACGTGGCTCAGAGGCAACAGCTGAGGCCCGGAGCTCATGCTTCATGCCTTCAGTGTAGAGGCTTCAGTGAGAACCTAGGACGCGCAACCACAGGAGTGGGACCACCAGGCCATTACTAGAGCCAGTGAGGGGAGCAGCACCTGTGGGTTCTTAGAAACATCACCCAAAGGCCAGAGGCCATGGGAGAGAACAGCACAACTTCTCACTTGCCAAAGCCTGTGTTTATGTAAAATGAGAACAACTGACTCATTTTGGAATTCTGTGTGTATATCACTGTCACTCACTAAAAATAGTGTGGGCAATGTTTTTCAGTTTTCCAACAATTTCATGATCTGAACAAGGTTTGTGGTTTTGGTACTTTCCATTACCAGGATCGAACTCAGGACTTCTACCCTGAGCTCCATTCCCAGGTTCCCCAGGTGGAGCTCTACTTTCTGATCATCCTGTCTCAGCCACTCAGGAATGCTGGGGTCAGAGTCATAAGCTGCTTGGCCCAGCTTGGGGAAGTATTTCTTTGGGGATGGAAGACACCCGCTGCCCTGTGATGAGCCAAAAGTCAAACTGAGCTCCTGCATTTTAGGAATCTCGGCGTGCTTGTCTGTTCCTCGATGTGTGACATCGGTGGCATCTTCACGCCTTTCCTGGTCTACCGCCTGACAGAAATCTGGCCGAAGCTCCCTCTCCTGCTGTTTGGTGAGAAATCCTCTCTGTGGCCTCTGGATAGGAGCCTAGTTTTCTGAAACCTCCATTTCTCCACCTCAAATTAGATATCATGCTCATTGGTAATTACTAATTACTAGTAGCAATATTACTGACAGTACCACCTAGTACCATTAGTATTTCTAATACCACTAGTTACTGTTAATACCCAAGTAAGGACTTCTGTTTCACAAGGACAGAGTGAATGGTGAGTCAGAAGGACATTTCTCTGCAGTACCCTCTTTCTGGGTTTCCATCACTCTGTCCAGGAGCTAACCTGACCTAAGGTACCAAAATACACAACCTTTTTATTTCATTACTCCAAAGAAAGGTGGTAATTTTGTACAAAACTCCATTTCCAAACCCAGAGCAAACAAAATCCACAATTAAGCAAATGCATCCATCCAGATGTAGTGGCACTTGCCTGTAATCCAAGCAGTCCAAGGAAGAAGGTCTGCCAGTTCAAGCTCAGCCTAGGCAACTTTTTGACTTAACAAGACTGTGTCTCAAAATTTAAAAAACAAAGGGTCTGGGGATGTAGCTCACTGTAGAGGTCCCAATTCTACATACAATACCTCATCCCAAAGATGGAAATAAAACAAGTAAAGAACCCATGTAATGGAGCGCCTGTATAGCGGTGTTCTCCTCCTGCCACTGCTAATGGTCTTGGGGCCAAGACGCAATATAAAGGCACTGAAGTCTGCTCCATCCCACAGCACCTGCGGGACAGCAGGAATCAGGGACTGTCTATCTGCTGCTGCCCAATGGAGTTGGAAGGGATCCTGAAGATCCCGAGCACCTCCCTCCATTCCTTCCCTGTCCCTTACCTTTTCCCACTGGGACAGGTGTTCCACTGGGTATTCCAGACAACTGAGGTATGATTGCTGGTTCAAATTCATGTGTACGTATTCACCTGTTCAGGGTAACTGAACACTCAGTTCTCCCACTTGGGTCCCCTGTCTGGCTCCCTTGAGCCACTTTCCATTTGAATATGCACTGCTTTCCCATGGGTGGGCACTACTGTCATTACTGTGAAGGACAGGATCCTAGGGTCTGCACTGTGCCTGCAAACAGGAAGCGCCCACTCTCACACCCTGCTGCCTGTTGTCTCCACACCCAGCTCTGTTTGCTCTTTCCTTCTTCCTTTTCCAAGGAGTTGTGAGGGAGAAAACTTGCACTGTTGTAGATGCAGTCCTAGTGAATTCCTGTACTCTCACCCTAACAGACGGTCAAACAAACCACCAACTCTCTGTCCTGAGGTAGTCTCTGACAGTGAACTGTGACCTGCAGTGGTTGGAAGAGCTGGGTGTGGTGGTGCACACCTCCAGTCCCAGCACACATGAGGCTGAGGCAGAAGGATTGCCATAAATGTGAGGGTATCCACACATAGTAAGTTCAAGGACAGTCTAGACTATAAAGTTTGCTCTGTCTCAAAAACAAATAAATGAAATTAAAGATATCTAAGAAGCCTGAAAGTCAACACCTCAGAAAATCTTGTTTCAAAGAGTTCTAGAAAACAATGGCTAATGGTCATCCTGGGTAATTAGACTTTTTTTATATAAATGTAAAATGCTAAATGGGCGATGATTGGATGAATCCTTTCATCAAAGTTCACTCATTTCAGAGATTCATGACATTGCAGTACAATCAGTCCATCACTGTACAGTCTCCAGGTGAACCTGGAAGATCTCAGAGTCAGAGCAGCAAAGGATTTAGTAGTCGCATCCGTAGCAAACGGCATGAGCCTCTCATTGTCTTAGGTGCTTAATGAGTACTCACTTCAGCCTCCTAACAAGCCTGAGAGGTAGAGTATTGCCCCATAGGACAAAGGGGAATCAGAGAGGCAAGGGTACTACTGCCAGAGCTCTCAAGGCCTGTGGACCAGGGAAGGAGCCAGAGTCAGACCCAGTGCTCAATGCTGGGACTCGTTGCATCTATTTATTGCCCCCATTTCTTAAGGGCACACATGGAGTCCATCAAGCAGTGCCTCAAAATCCCAAGTCCCACTTCTTGTGTTCCATTACAGAAACAGTATATAAAGATTACAGCTTTAAAAGACCAAAACATATATCAGAATTTAAATAAAAATATCAACACAGTTATTAAAGATTATAATTATGGACAAAGAAAAAGGAGTGACAGGAATTTGACAAGCACTTGCATTTGAACTAAATGGCCTCATGATAGTTTTTAATGCCATTATGATATAGTACTTTTATTACTTGAATTTGCTAGTAAAGGTCCAAGTTTTCTGATGTATTTTCATTACCAAGTGCTTTATACTGGCAGGATTATCTTCTGCCTTTTCAGAGGATTTTTTCCCTAAATCCAAAATATCTTAATATTGTGATAATGCCCTCTATCCTGGAATAACCTTGACTCAAAAGGTTAAGTATTTCATTTCCCTAAAAGGAATTATAATCCATTGGTGTTCGGAATTGGCAGAATATTTATGATGGAAAATAGGGCAGTCAGAGCTGGCCAAGGAATCTATAAATAAGAATAGGAAAATACAGGGTGGGGATGGGAACTCTGATTATAGAGCCTGCCTTTCCAAATGTGATTTGCATCCATTCGTCTTTGCAGCTGTGGTTGGCTTGGTGGCTGGGGGACTGGTGCTGCTGCTTCCAGAGACCAAAGGGAAGGCTCTACCCGAGACCATTGAAGACGCTGAAGCCATGCAGAGGTAGGGAGTTGAGAGTTCAAAATGAGCTCCTCAATAAGTATTTTGGGACAACTCTGGACCCAGTTGGAGAGAAAGCACAGTTGAATTCATACCTGTTATCATATAATGAGATAAATTCAAGATAAACCAAAGACAAACTTGAAAAAACAAAAAAGAAACAGTGAAATAATGAAGACACGATAGGAGGACTCCTTTGTACCTTCATAATAAGAAAGGTCTTTCTATATGTGTAAAAAAAAAATTAAGACCCATAAAAGAAGGATCAATATTTGTATTCACAATTTTATTTAAATCTACATTGAAAAGCTAGCATAAGTTAAAAATAAAATGACAGACTTAGGGAAGTAAGGGCTGATCTCCTGAATGTACAAAGAGCACTAACAAAGCCATAAGGGCAGCCGTGAAAAAGAAAAGATAAGCAAAGGACGTGAGCAGCTAATTTAGTGAAAAGGAAATTAACACAACTCTTAACTGTAAGAAAATATGTTCAACCTCCTCCATAATTGAAGAAGTGCAAACTAATAAATGAATACTTACTTTATTGCTAAAAATGAAAATACCTGAAATGTAATCAAATTGGGAAAGAATAAGAAACCACCAACCTCCTCCATTATAAGTAGGAAAACAAACTTGATACACTCACAACGGTCACTATGATGATAGGATCCCCGTAACAAATGTGCATAGCTTTCACCTAGCAATTCCACACTTCTAGGAATTTACACGTGTAAAATATAGGTGTATAGAATTGATCACCAAACCACTGTTAGGTAACAAAAGATTGGGAACAACCCAAGGGCCCATCAGCTCGGAGAGCAGTTAAACATGATATGTCATTCAATGAAATGCTATACAACCCTTTTGAAGAATGGGGCAGCTTATGTACACTGATAAAGAAAAGCTCCCCAAGATGTATCATTAATGAGAAAAAAGCAAAACATAGAAAAGTGTGTATTCGGCCGGGCGTGGTGGCGCATGCCTGTAATCCCAGCACTCGGGAGGCTGAGGCAGGAGGATTGTTGTGAGTTCAAGACCAGCCTGAGCTACCAAGTGAGCTTAAGGCCAGCCTGAACTGCATAGTGAGACTCTGTCTCAAAAAGACAAAAAAAAAAAAAAAAAAAAAAAAAAAAAAAAAAAAAAAAAAAAAAAAAAAAAAAAAAAAGAAAGAAAAGTGTGTATTGTACAACCTGTAAATATACTGAGAATACATAAAAAAATGATTAAATAGGGCCAAGGAGACAGCTCAGTGAAAAATGATTAAATAAAATGGTAAAAATATAAAACTATGTTTAGTTATCATTATACAGTAATCCCGCTTTATCACGGACCTCACGCATGCCAGGCAAGCGCTTGTGCTGCTGAGCTATCTCCCAGCTCACTGCTGTAATTGTTGCTGCTACTTTGGTTGATGCTGCTCCAGCTATTGGTGGTGGTGCTACAGCTGCTACTGCTGCTGTTGTTTACATGGTTGCTGTTGTTGCTGCGGCCACTGTGGTTGTTGTTGATGCTATTGTCAGTGTCTTTCTGCTCCTGGTGTTGCTGCTATTTCTGCCGGTGGTGATGGTGCCGGTGCTTTTGGAGTTGCTGCCATTATTGTCGATGCTGTTGTGACAGATGTTATTGATGCCATAGCTGCTGCTGCTGCTATCTCCAGTGCCGTTGTTGACGTTGTTGTTCATGTTGCTGCTGCTGCTTCTATGGTCATTATTGTTGCTGTCGCTAGTGCTCCCGTTGCTGTTTCTGGTGCTGCTGTTGTTGTTGCTGCTGCATCAGTGGCTGCTGTTGCTGCAGTTACTGCTGCCATTGGTACTGCTGTTGCTACTGATGCCATTGTTAGTGATGTTGTTGTTGATGTTGTTGTTGCTGATGGTGATAGTTGTGCTGCTCCTGTCATTATTGTTGATCATACCACTATTGCTACTGCTGGTGACGCTGCTGCTATTTTTCCTACCGGTGTTATTGCTAGTGTTGATTTTGCCGTTGTTGCCACTTCTGTAGTTGCTACTGTTTGTGGTGATGTTGATGTTGTCGCTGCTGTAACTGTGGTTGCTGCTATTGTAGATGTCACTGCTGGTGCTACTGATGGTACTACTGGTAGTTCTATTGCTACTATTTTTTTTTTTTTTTTTTGTCTTTTTGAGACAGGGTCTCACTATGCAGTTCAGGCTGGCCTTAAGCTCACTGGATAGCTCAGGCTGGTCTCGAACTCACAACAATCCTCCTGCCTCAGCCTCCCGAGTGCTGGGATTACAGGCATGATTGATGCCATCATTAGTGTTACTGTTAATAGCACTGCTGTTCCTGCTGTTGCTGCTGCTGTCATTACTGCTGCTGCTGCTATTGTTGCCACTATTGCCAGTGCTGTCATTCCTGTTGGTGGTGGTGAGGCCAGTGTTGCTGTTGTTGGTACTACGGTTGCTGGCATTAATGTCGCTGCTGTTATTGCTGATACAGGCGCCACTGCTGCTGTTGTTGATGCTGCTGCTAATTCTGTTCCCGATGTTGTTGGTAGCGACACTGCAGACGTTGTTGCTGCTCTCATTGGTGCTACTGGTTGTGCTAGTGATGTTGCCGCTGCTGTTGCTGATGACTTGGTTCTGGTCGCTTCTGTCGGCGCTGCTCATACTGCTGCTGATATTGAAAGCGGTAATGTTGCTGACGGCGCTGTTGTTGCTGCTAACGTTAGAGATTCTTTTGTGGTGTTTGGTGGTGATGATAGCAATGGTGGTGGTTGTGCTGCTGCTGTTGCTGCTATTATTGATTATACTGTTATTGCCGCCACCACTGCTGTCGCTGTTGCTGCTGCTGGTGTTCCTATGACTGCTGCTGTTTGTAGCAGTGCTGCTGCTGCTGTTGCTACTATTATCGTTGCTATCACTATTGGTGGTAATAACGGCACTGCTGTTGTTGCTGTTATTGTTGCTATCACTATTGGTGGTAATAACGGCGCTGCTGTTGTTGCTTGTAATGTTGCCCATCATTTTGCTTTTGTTGGTGCTATTATTGTCGTTGCTGTTGGTGGTGGTCTTGCTGTTGTTCCTGGTGCTGTTGTTGGAGATGCTGTTGTGGCAGTTGGTAGTGGTGGTGGTGATACTGCTGCTGTTGGAGCTTATGCTATTGTAGTTAATGGTGATATTGCTGCTGCTGTAGCTGTTGCAGTTGATGGTGGTATCACCATTGCTATGGTTTCTACTGCTGTTGATTCCAACACCACTGCCACCGTCATCGCTGTTGTCACCACCGCTGATGTCGCTGTCCATGCTCATGTTATTGCTGCTATCCTTGATGCCACTGGTGGTGGTATGCTTATCGTTACTGTTGATGTTGTCATTGGTGCAACCGCTGAGATTGGCGCAACCACTGCTGCTGAGGGTGCTCATGTTGTTTCTGCTGTTGGTGGTGACGATGGTGCTGCTGCCGCCGCTACTATGTTTGGTGCTGCTGTTCGTGTTGCTGATTACAATACCAGCGTTGCTATCGTTGTTGCTATTGCTGCTGCTGCAGCTGTGACTGCCGCTACCGCTCGTGGTGCTGCTACCGTTGCTGCTATTGCTGTGGTTGATCCTACTATTGTTGCTGTTGCTAATGGTAGTGATGTTGCTGCTGCCGCTGCTGATGCTGACGTTGCTATTGCCATTGGTGCTGGCGGTGCTGCCATTGTGTCTACTGTTGGTGTTGGTGTTCTTGCCTTGGCTGTCACTGTCACTGCTGCTATTGTTGCTGCTATCCTTGATACTGCTCGTGGTGATGCTATTGTTGCAGCCACGGTTGGTGGTGCCATTGATGCTCTTGGTGGTACGCTTGCTGTTGCTTCTGCCATTGTTGATACTGCTGTTGTAACTTCTGCTAATGTTGCTGATTATGGTACTAATGATACCGCTGCTATTGTTTCTGGTAGTAACACTGCTGACACTGCTGGCCCTGCTGCTGGTGGTGCTATTGTTGGTAGTATCGCTATTGTTTTTGTTGTTGTTGCTGCTGCTGCTGCTGGTGGAGGTAGTGCTTTAGTGCTACTGTTGTTACTACTACTGTTGCTGATAGCATTGTTGCTTCTGTTTTTGCTTAAAATGTTGCTGCCACTGGTGGTAGTATTGATTCTGGTGTTACTGCTATTGTTGTTGCTGCTATTGTTCTTCATGCCATTGGTGAAACTGTTGGTGGTGCTGTTGCTGTACTTGCTTTTGTCTTTGTTGGTAATGCTGTTGTTACATATAATGTCTATATTACCATCGTTCCTGCTACTAAATTTGCTGATTATAATGGTAGCATTAGTCTTTGTTCCTATTGCTGTTGCCACTGCTGCTATCATCGTTGCTTCTACTTTTTCTGATTCTGCTGCTATTGTTGCTGCTAATAATGCTGATGATAGTACTATTGGTAGCTTGAGGGTTTTTTGTTTTGTTTTTGTTTTTCTGTTTTTACCAGGGATTAAACTCAGGACTTGCAGTTGCCAGGCAGGGGCACATTCCGCTGAACTATTTCCCTGTTGTTCTTGCTGTCGTTGTTGATACCGTCGCTGTTGCTGTTGGTGGTACTGTTGTTGGTAGCGCCGTTATCACTGCTGCTGTTGTAGATTATGCCATTGCTGCTCATGTTGCTGATGGTGCTGTTGGTTATAGCGTTGCTGCGAGTGCCGCTGCTGCTGCCGCTGCCGCTATGGCTGCCATTGTTGCGGATGCTTTTGATGCTACTGCTATTGTTGATGCTGGTGTCGCTGCTACTGTCATTACTCATTAGGCTGCTCTCATTGTTTCTGATATTACTGCTACTTTGAAGGCTGCTATTGTTGCTTCCTCTGCTGCTGCTCGTGTCAGTGATGCTGCTACTCTTACTGTGAGTATAGAAACTATGAAATCCCCAATCTGATTGCCCCTCTGCCTGAAGTCTGAGAGGACTCAGGTGTTTCTGAATGATTTGGTGGGTTTCTGCTAACTTCACCTCAGACTGTACGGGTCTAACAACTGAGGCAGGATTGGCTCTGTCCAAGTGGGGGGATTCTATGGGGATACTGGGGCCTACGAGAGCCCATACTGGAGTCAATATTGCTATGAACAGGAGCATATGAAGAGGACATGGATGAGAAGAACACACTGAAGAAAGCACCTTTTTTGATGAATACCAGCAAATTCTGAAACTTCTAAAGATAAAATGGTTGATAAAACTTGAATTTTGAGAAAAATTTTAATTGCATTCTCATTCGTCAAACTATTGAAAGGTAAATTTACATTAGTTTAAAAGTAACTTCTCAAATTCTGCTTGAGATCTGATAATACTACCTAGATTTTTGCAACCATCATCTAACTGATAAAAGTTAAACTCAGTCTTTCTCTACATTCTCTGCTACAAAGAAAGAACAGTAGAAAAGACCTTAGTTATGACAGTTCTACTTCTCAAGAAAGGTTTCAGGTACATTCCATTCTACTATACCAAGTTTTGTCCATTTTCTTTATGAAAATCAGAATACATATTTCAAGACTAAACCTGCATAGTTTGTAAATGTGATTTGTTTAATTCACATCCACTTTATTTTAATTTTAACCTCCTCATAATTTTTCTCTCCTCTTTTACTTCATTTCTTACAGCACACCAAGAAAATATAAAGAAAATACGATTTACCTTCAAGTAAAGAAAGCAGAAAATCCACTACACTAAGGCAAAGGACTCTAACTCCTGCCACGGCCTTGCTTGTTGATGCTCCCAGGACCCGGAGCAGATGCCTTCATCCACCACAAAGCCCATGCAGTTCACCCTTGCTTACCCTTAAACTTTGTCATCCTGGAGCTACAGCCAGTGAAGTCCATTACTCTGTCAAAGTCACCCTGCAGCCTGGACCCCACCAAGCCCTTCCAGCTCACTGAGTCCTCAGAGCTCCCAGGCCATTGGTTTGCTTGAAGTTTTTCCCATCTTTGTGTTTCTTTATTTAGTTCCTTTCCCACAATGACATCAACCCAGAATCCATAAGGGAACTGTGGATAAAGGAAACCAAATAGAAAATATCTGAAAAAAAAAAAAATAGTAAAGTTAGGAGAAAAAAAAATCTATTTCCTTAAACAAATAAAATACCCAGTGTAGCAACATATTGTCCAGAAGATATAGAATGTGGTCTCATCCCCATATTACTCTTGATGCATGAGTAAATTTTAAATACATTGATGCTTATCTGAGTTAGACCTAAAGGGAATGTCAAATAAAACAGAGTACAACTTGAGGAATCACAAAGTCTTTCTATATTTGGATGGGTAACTAAAAATGTGTGCTTTCTGTAAACTATCTTGTTAAAGTTAAATAAAAAACATTGTTGATGTTTTTGGTTTTTTTTTTTTTTTTTTTTTTTTTTTTTTTTTTTTTTTTTTTTTTTTTTTTTTTTTTTTTTTTTTTTTTTTTTTTTTTGTCTTTTTGAGACAGGGTCTCACTATGCAGTTCAGGCTGGCCTTAAGCTGACTTTGTAGCTCAGGCTGGTCTCGAACTCACAACAATCCTCCTGCCTCAGCCTCCCGAGTGCTGGGATTACAGGCCTGCGCCACCACACCTGGCTTGTTGGTGTTATTAAATATCATAGATGATAATTTTTCACTCAAATAATGTTCTCAAAAGTTTTAGACTTTAAAAATATATTAAGATTCTATTAAAGAAATATAATCGAGGGCCAGGGAGATGGCTCAGTGGAATGAACACTTCCCTGGCAAGCGCAAAGGCCTGAGTGCAATGCCTGGTTTCACCAAAAAAAATATATATATATATATATAATCAGCACAGCTCTAAAAGCTAAAGACTATAAGATCTGTGATAAAAAGAAAAATTTATTTAGCTTATTCTATCTCTGCCACCCATTCTAAAAAAGTTTGCAGTTATGAAATTTTCAAATCTATTCCATATACAGTGCCCAAGTAACCACTTTGTACTGCAGTTTTTGAATATTTCTGATTGACTTTTTAATACAAAAGATAAAGACTTCTCTTCATCTCTCCCCTAACACCAAACCATAACTTCTCTGTTCCCTTTTAACTTTGTCTTGTCACATGCTAATGAAATCAAATAATCACCACTAGCCTCATCATTGTATGTAACTGTTCATACCACTCAATCTACACAGTGTTCTTATGATCATGCTGCATTTCTTTCATACTATTTTGCTTTTCCTGAATCTTGCCTTTCGTTGCCTCACTTTCTATGTAGTCATCATTCATTCTTCCACAAACTGACAGAACAATAAGTTGCCCTCACCATGTTTAAGCACATCACACACTGATTTCATTTCTTTTCTTTTCCCCTGGAGTCACCAGTCTGCCCACACTGGTTTGGCCTAGCAGATCTCCATGCTACCTGTGCAGCCACTGGGATGAACTCTCTTTTCCCTCTTTCTGAGGTTGCTGATTGCCCCTTTCTGGTGTTGGCTCCCCTATCTCTCAGATCCCAAACCATCTTCTTTTTTAGTTTTTTCCATCAGTTTGAGGAAACACATCTTCTGTGTTTTAGCCCACTTTACCATTGCTATAACAAAATACCTGAGGGTAAGTGCTTCATAAAGAATGAAAATTTAATTCACAATTGGGAAAGCAACGGATCCAAGCAGCACATCACCAATCTGGGCTCTGCTGATATAGGTGGGCGGGACAGAGCACATGGTGAGAGAGCAGGGAGAGCAGTCTTATAGGGCTGACCAGTCCCTGAGCTGCCTAGGGAGGGCACAGTGGGAGATAAAGATGGTCGAGCACACATGGAAGGGTGCTGGGAGGTCAACGCCTCAGGGTGGGCAGAGACAGTGACACTCGGGGCTGGCCACCACTTATTGGGTGTACGCAACAACCAGAGAAATTACTGGATGACTAGATGGTGGCAGTGATCTTAGCTGAGAAAATCTTATGTTGATGAGGATCACTTTTGGTGACTTACAGGGCAGAGCAATCTTATGCTAATTAAGATCTTTGTGCTGTTGAGGACCATGGGGAGAGATAGCAGGTAGATCCTGCAGACTCCACCCAACAATTAAGTAGCAATAATAATAGTAATAAAATAATAGAGTTTGTCCTTTCCCAAGGTTTTTACTATTACAACTTGGCTCTCAAGGAACCAGGATATCTTCAGCTGATATAATCTTGCTCTGAGGCATCGTAGCCTCAAGGGACCACTGACATCTCAACTGTGACTGCAGGCACCAGAATTATGTTTCTGTACAACATAGCTGGCTCACCTGGGCAAGACGCTGGGCTCCAGATGAGCTCTAGTCCCAATTTAATCATGAAATGATTTGTCCTCAAAAATTATACAGAACGGCCCTCAACTTTCTGTTCTATAGCAATTCACCTATTAGAGCTAACTGTGGCCCCGAGGGAGCGACACTACTTCCTCTTCTGAAGGCAGCAACACCAGTGTCCTAAATATTTCCTGTTGGATCCCACCTCCCATCTCCCGCCACCACACTGAGGACCCATTCAGCCCATAGGTAGGGTGCGCACCTATCTGCGCATTCTCTCCTGTAACTGACTCTATGAACTGCATTTCCCAGACCCTTTACCACTTGGCATCCTGCAGGGCTCTATCAAGGGATAGCACCATTTTCTTTATTCCATGGAGGAAACAGAAGCGGCTGTGACCATTGCAGGTCACTAGAGTGAGATAGAAGTCCCCAGTTATACTCAGTGGCAGTGGTGTGTGTCTAGCAGCAGCAGCAGCGGCGGTGGCAGCAAAGGTTCCCTCACCAACTTTGTCACCCAAACAGGCCACTGGACTTCAACCAGGAGCAACCACTACACCCTTGCTGACTGTGTGAAACCCTTTTCTCTCTCAAGCACACTTTTTTCCTCTCTTCTCAAACAATTTTTTTTTTTTTTTAGATTCACGATTTATTTTTAAAAAAAACACATTTTCAGAGTTAAGCAGAAAGGTCACAACCAACAAAAGCATCCAGCAGCCTCATTAGTATGCTTCTTTAGCCACATTTCTCTTAGTCAACAGAGCGAATCTCCTCTGCAAACCAGCTCATTTCACAATACCACATGAAAAGACTTCAGATGGAATCTGTGCGATGCAGCCAGTACCCAGTTGACCAGGGAACACAGGCCTCCGAGTGTGGAGGAGCACCGGCCGGAAAGGGGCATCCAGCTTCCAACACGTGCAAATGCCTGTGAAGTAGGACAAAGTTCCAGGAAAGCCTTGGCATTGCTCACCAAGACTCCCTGTCCGGAGCTGCAGATGAGGTCTCGAGCTCTTCCTTTGGGATCTGGAGCAAAATTTCTTACAAGAACCCACTTAACTGTGAAGAACACAGATATTCTTGCTGCTGCCTCAAACAATTATTTTGTAAACTGTGTCTGTATTGAATGATTCCTACTTGAAATACCCACTGATTGATCGCCTAGAGCTTGATTACTGATCACTGCTCTACTTGGTACCATGGCGGTCCAAGGAAAGGGACACCTGAATATGGAAACTTGGCTAAATGATGTGATTGGGACTGAACATACTCATGGCCTTATTGTGATTGGGAAATGCAGGCAACACTGGAAAAGTGCCAGCACTGATGGCATCTGTCACAGGTAGAACATAAATTGTTACCTGTGATCACCCGCAATGAAGCTTTTATATAGGAGCAGAAGCTAGGAAGCCAAGCGATATCACCCAATCACTGCTGTGGGAAGTGATGACAATAAAAATTGGGGAAAGGTAACTACTGAAGTCACTGGATGATTTATAAAAAGAAAATGAAGCATAATGTTTAATCAGGTCAGGATGTGCATGAGTCCCCTGACCCAAGAATCTAGGTTTAGCACACTACTACTATTGTCCCTTGACTCATGAAGTTACCTCCTCATAGACTCACTGTAGATCGGAGTTATTATTAAATCAAACATGTATTAATACACCATAGCCATGCAGCACAGCCCACTAGAGTATTAGGTTGCTTCCTTTCAAGATTTTGGGGCTGACTGGGAGCTGTGACTTGTTACTGCTGCTTGGAGTTATAAGTGTGACCTCTGCTGAACTGTATCACTCTCACCCCATCAAAAAGTTGGAAAAATGCCTGCCTGGCAAGCACAAGAACCCAAGTTCAATCCCCAGTACCACATGCTGTGTAAGCATCAGAACCCTAGGCATGGGGCTGGGGAAATAGCTCAGTAGAATAAGCACTTGCTGACAAGTGCAGAGGCCTGAGTTCAATCCCTGGCTCAAACTGTAGGCATGCTGTGCCATCCATTGAAACCAGGCATGGTGGTGAACACCTGTAGTCCCAGCGCTGGGGAGGCTGAATCAGGAGGATAACTACAAGTCCAAGCTGCTTAGCAAGATCCTGTACCAAATAAATTAAAAATAGCCAAAAAAAAAAAAGTTGGAAAAACTAATAAACCATTATTAGTCAAGAACCACCAATATTTTGTAGACAAACAACTTTAGAAAAAATATAAGAACATTAAACAAGAACAAAATTCAGGAGATATAAAGCAAGACTGATTCATTAGACTACACAAAACAAGACTGATAAACAATGTCACACACACACACACACACACACACACACACACACCTCACATAGTGAGACCCTGTACCAAATACATTTAAAAAAAGATGTGCATTCCCTGTGAATCAGTGAAATACAATTTTTTTTTGTGAAATACAAATTAACATTACATTGAAAAATCTCACTCATCAAATTAATAAAATTGACATTACTGAGTGTGAACAATGGTGTAAAGAAACTTTCATACATTTCTGGCAGGAGTATTGACTCGTTCTTTTAAGAAAGCAATTTGTCAGCATTAGTATCACACATTGCATCTCTGAGACCCACTAATTGCACCTTTAAGAAATAGAAACATGGAGCTAGGGAAGTAGTTCAGTGGCATAAGCACCTGCCTGGCAAGTGCAAGGTCTTGAGTTCAATCTCCAATAGCCCCCCCCTACCAAAAAATCTGAACATAAGAAACAGAAATATACATGTGAAGCTACTTCAGAAGTCTTTGTTGCATCACTTACAGATGACATCAGAAATGAGGATGACGAAAATCTACCAACACGAGGAATGCTTGCATAAGCCACGGTCCATCTACTCATCAGCTTAGAAGGAAGGAAAATATTTAGAGTTGAATCCTAAACACCCTCAAAGATAAGTTTTAGAATAATCATGAGGAGTGATGAGCTGCTTTCCTAACTGGTAGCCTACAGAGATGAGGTCAGGGCCTGGACAGCAGAGGCAAAGGGGTGTTTTCAAAGGATTTTTGTAATCGTTGCATTTTTATGTTCTCACGTGCATGTTCACGTTCTGTGCTCATGTTATCTTAGAAAATAAATGATTAAATATGAACAATAGCTCTGCAGTGTCTTTTAAAACTAAATATGCGAGCCGGCTAAACAGTGGATTAAAGTGCCTACAAGCAGGCGCAGGGGCCAGGGGTTTGATCCCCCACCCCAAGCCTGCTGTGCCAACCCCGCCCCTGGGGCATGCTGAGAGGGCAATGGAGACTGGGCATGGTGACGTGCGCCTGTAATCCCAGCTCTTGAGAGGCTGTAAACAGGCAGATCATTACAAGTCTGATCTAGTAGTGAGACCATGAACACCGTGTAGACCCTTCCCTAAAATACAAAAAAAAAAAAAGAAAAGAAAAAGAAGAAGAATATGCACTTACCGCATTACCCAGTAATTGTACTCACCAGCATTTATCCCAGAGAAATGGAAAAATGTGTCCATAACAATTCTGTAGACCACCGTCTGTACCAGGTTATCCATGATAACTAAAAACTAAAAAGAACCAGTGTCCCT
This sequence comes from Ctenomys sociabilis, assembly GCA_004027165.1. Lineage (NCBI taxonomy): Eukaryota > Metazoa > Chordata > Mammalia > Rodentia > Ctenomyidae > Ctenomys > Ctenomys sociabilis. The sequence goes on from PVKA01013191.1 coordinate 41,449, forward strand.
CTAAAGACTGCAAAGTAAGTAAAATGTAAAGCAGGCCTGAGGAATTTCTGAGCAAAGTCAGTTAGTTTTCAGTGAAACTTGCTCAATTTGCAAGCATAAATAAAATTTATACTTGATCTATTTCTGGTAAATGTCTATATAGTATTAAAACAGAAGGCTGAGGAGATAGCTTGGTGGTCTAAGTGCCTGCCTGACAAGAGCAAGTCCCAGGTTCGATCCCCAGTACTGCATGCTGTGCTGGCCCCAGAACCCTGGGCTCACCGTGCCGGGCACCAAGACCTGGCATGGTGGTGCATGCCTGTAACTCCGGCACTGGGGAGGTTGAGGCAGAAGGATCACTGTGTCTAAGCTGCGTGGCAAGATTAGGTACCAAATAAATAAATAAAAGTTTTAAAAAATTTAAAAAACAGAAGTTAGGTTCACCCAGAAGTAGCCAACAAATTTATAATTATATAACTTTCAACAGAATAGAGAACATAAGCCATAACTGTGACTAATCAATATTTTATTACTTCTGCAATCATGCTATAAAAACCTATCCCATATGCTTTTTCTATGGAACCCTGAACCACTTCTAGATTGGAGCTGCCCAAACCATAAATCATTTGCTCAAGTCGATTCCAACATTTTACATGAGTGATAAGCAAGCCAGTATATCTACACCAAGGATACTCCTCAGGACGAAAAGGAAACAAATGCTAGATAACACACACAAACTGTGCCAAGCCCCTCTGCCCTCTCATCTTCCTTCGGTTCCCCAATCAACCACTCAATACTCTTAGATTTCAAAGACACCATTTCTACTACTCCTTTGCCCCTCTGCTCACACCCCTTCTTGGCCCTCACTTGGATACACCTGAATATTTGCCAGTCTCTGCAGTTAACCTGGCCCACCTCAGAGCTTCTGGGACTCTCTCCACTACTTCATTAGGCCCTTGAATGTCATTTACTCTCCTTTCATTCTTGTCTTCTCTCATCTCATATAGTGTGCAGGTGACCTCCTTCTCCACAGTCCCTCCTCTGAGTCATCCCACAAGGGTACTCTTACTGTTGAAACATCTGGACTCCAAGGGCTGTCTCCCTCTAAGGCATTTGGGTATCATTCTTCACAAACATATCCAAGCCATACATCCAGACCATGTGAGTTTGATATCCCAGATCCCAGATCCCAAATCCAAACAACAGTTCCTGTCCTTCCTCATCACAATAGGATACTTTCACATGTGAGTTTCCAGCTTTCCAGTTCTCACTAAACCCCTCTGTGAACTTGCAAAAAGAGACCCTGATGAGCCCTTAGATCACGAGACCTTTCCTCACCCATCCTTTCAGACCTTAAAGGAAGCCCTACGAATAGCGTCTTGCTTAGCCCTTCCAGACCCCACTCAACCTTTCAATCTGCATACAACTCAATACAGGGGAAGTGCATTAGAGGTTCTTTTACAGGGTCCAAGTCCATGGCCCATCAAGTTCCTGTCTGAACATCTTGACCTCACTATCTTAGGCTGGCTGTGGTGCGTGTGTGCTAATGTATGGCAGCCCCGAGGCTCTTAGAGGCAGTCAAAATCACTAGATAAGCTCCCATGGGACAGGCTTCCAACCAAGGTCTGGCCCAAGCAGAAAAGTGTGGCCATACAAAAGCTCAGAAGGACTGTGTGAGCTCAGGGCCAGCTTAAACTGCATCAAAAGACCCTTCCTGCCTCAAAAAGACAAAACAAACAACAAACAAATCAACTGGGAATCTCATCTCATTGAAAAGTTTTTTCACATCAAAAGAAATCACCAACAGAGTGAAAAAAAAAAAAAAAACAGCTATGAATGGGGAAAAAAAAATTAGCCCATGGGCCTCAGACAAAGGACTTTCTTCAAGAACATACAAAGAATTTTTTAAAAATCAGACCCTCCAAATCCCAATCCAAAAATGGGCATCTGAGATGACTACATACTTGTCATATGAAGAAATACAAAAGTAAATAAATATATGAGAAAATGTTCAACATCATTTGTCATTTGAGGAATGCAAATTAAAATAACACTGAGATTCCCTCTCACTCCAGAATGCATAGCTGACACCAAGTAACCAACCAATAGCTGTGGGGGGAAAAGGAACCCTTCTCCACTGCTGGTGGGAGTATAAACTGGTACAACTACTATGGAAATTACTGGAGATTCTTCAAAAAACTAGGATTGGAGGTCCCATTCAACCCAGCTTATTGTCCTCCTGGGTATTTTTCCAGAAGAACTGAAAATATCATACCACTGCATTACGTGTGCATGCATGCTTTTAGCAGTGCAATTTGTCATAGCTAAATCTTGAAAACAACCCAAATGCCCATCAGCTGAGGAATGGATAAAAGAGATGTTTTGTTTTTATACAATAGAGTACTACTCAGCTATAAAGAAAGATAAATGCAGAGCTTTTATAGGTAAATAGATGCCACTGGAGACCATACTCACAGGTGACATAAATCAGACCCACATATGTAAACATTGTATTGTCTCCCTAGTATAAGAACTTCAAAGAGCAAATAAAATCCAGAAGCTACAATAGATATTGTGAAAGGGAAAGAAACTGCTCCATAAGAAATAACAACTGGGATGAGGGAAAAGAGAAAAGAAAGAAAGAAAAAAGTGAAAAGTATCTACACACAAGATAGCTAAGATAATTGTACTACTAATTTCTATTGGTTTACTGAAAGAAATAGTCCATGCTTAATTTTTTGACCAATTTTTCATGCTTACATCTGGTAATCTGAACTACTTTGTAGACAGCAATATGCAACCTAGTAACCACTGCTGAAATTCTATCATCTTGTGTTTTGAAATTCTTTGCTCTAATTTTTTTTATTTTTCATTCAATTTAAAATTGTAAAAATTTGTTACAGTAGGTAAGAAATAATAGGCTATAGTTTCCATAAAGCTGGATCAGAAATGGGGTATTGCTTTTGAGCTGGGTGGGATGATTAGGCTTCAGCAAGATATTTAAGTGGTTGTTGGATTGAAGCCAGGGATGGGGTGGAAGTGTCCCAGACACCGGGATTGAGATGAGAGGAAGTGAGAGAAGCCTTTTGGGGGACAGAGAGGAAGTAATTAGCGTAGCTATTAAGGGTGGTTGTATCCTGGGAATGATAAAATCAGCTGATAATTTGGTTAAGATGTCTTGCCCTAAAACAGAAGCAGGACTGAAAATGAGTGTAGGAAAAAAATGTTGACCCAATAGGCACCAGATTGTGGGCGTTTTTAATGAACTGGAGACTACCAACAATATACTCAACAGTAATCAGGGCCATGAAGGTCAGTCCTTGAGGAAGGCAAAGTGGAACTGACAAACATCTCTATCAATTCAGAATGGATAGATTTACCTTCTGCTGTAAGAACCACCTGGGGTTTGGCATTTGGAATGTTCCAAGGGTCTCTCCAGTTTTATGGCCCCGTCAGCCATTAGCAGGAAAGCTAAAGAGGACTGAGGAGCCAGTTGGGAGCCCCAGGATTGTCACCTAGAGGTGGAAGGGGCATCTGCCAGCATTGGGAACTCTTTCTTCCAGTGGGACCCCCACAGAAGGGACATGGCTTAGGGGAAATCCCAGGATTTTCTAGCCCAGTGATCATTCTGTGGCATTTGAAGCACAGTCCTAGAGGGATGCTCTTGGGCAGGAAGGCCTTAGAAACACTTGGATTCATGGGCTGAGGGTCTGGTCTAGTTTCTTACAGTGGAGGCTAACATCTGCAGCTGAGAAATGCACTGTCTTGGAGCATGTCCATCTCTAGTATTGAAATCTTTGAAAGCCAAATTAATAACTTGTTGTGGTATCTGAAGGCCAGCCTCTAGTTCCTGTAATTTCATATGAATGAGTGGTGCAAATTGGGTATTAAAATGCATTTTTAGGATAAATTGTCCTTGTGGCCTCTCTGGGTCTAATGCTGTGTATTACCTAAGGGCAGTAACCAAGCAAAGCATAAACTGAGCTGGGTTTTCATCCCTATTCTGAGTGGTTTCCCTTAGTTGATCAAAAGTAACTGCCTGAGCCACCCTGTGAAATCCTTCTACTAAGTAAGAAACCATTTGGCCTTGGTTTGTCATATCTTGGATTCTGCCTGATAATTCTCCGTTGGGTTTCCTGAGGACATTTGTAGTGCCCAAAGGAAGATTAGCCTGAAGGAGGTGTAGTTGGCACCCTATAGGTAGGACTGAGTCAGAGAGATCATTCATTCCTGTTCTGAAGAAAGAGTGGGACCAAGGATTATGTTGAAATCAGCCCAGGTTAGGTTATAACTGTGTCGGGGATCAAAACTCTTGGATACTGGGTTGGGATCTGCGGAGCTTCCCAGGCACTGCTTAATTTGAGATAGGTCTGTCGTGGAGTAAGGAACATGAACTCCAACAATTCCCTCTGCTCCTGCCACCTTGTGAAGTGGGAATTTGGGGGCAAGGGGCCAGGTTCTGAGGCTAGACTGTAATTCAGATCAGGTATGGAGTGGAGTGGGGCCAGGTGTAGCAGGTGCAGTATAATCCGAGGATTAAGTTCAAGGAGCAGTGCCAGGTGAGTAGAGGGAACAGGCACCTGGTCAGCAGGAGGCCCTGCAAAGAGGACGGAGCAGGTGTAGCAGCCACAAGGAGCTCCTGGAGTGGTTAGAATCGGCTTAGCAACACGTGGCTCTGAGGTAGGTTAAGCGGCTGCAGCATCAGGTGGATCCAGAGTAGAAGGCTCTGGACACTGCCAGGGGAAGGTGTGGATAGGAGAGAAAGAAATAAAAGGGGGGGATAAAAGGATCCCATGTGGTGCACAAAGTGGGAATACTATGTAGTATAAAGAACTGTACATAGAGGGCCTCTGACCACTTTTTAAACCTCTGGCAGTAATTGTCAAAACCCTGCCAAATGCTGGGAACAAAAGTCCCATTTTCTGGTCACCTTGAACCATGTTTCAGTTCATATCCTGGCCATGCAGTGTTACAGAAAAATATTAGACAATGGGTTGGAGATAGAGACAGTTCAGACATTTTAAGAGGCAGAAGAAAGGGGAGAAAGGGGAAAGGGAATGAGAAATGGTCCCCATCAGGAGCAGTGAGGCAATTGTTATGCCTGGCGTGGCAAGATAAGAGTGGCCCAGGGTCTGCACTGAATGTCCTTGGTTGTGCCCAGTGTTGTAAGAGAGCCTGCGTGATTGCACGAGGTGGTCATCACCACAGCTGTGCAAACACCAAGGGGAGCCAGCCTGATTTAATGGGCCCTGAGGTCCCACAGATAACCCACTACTATTGTGGACTACTGGACTACATTGAGTTATTTTGCTGAATTCATGCACCTATAATATTTTTTTACTTTTTTTTATTAAGAAACAAATATCAATGAGATAGTTTCAAAGCTGATTAATAGGACAGTTTCAATAATTAATACACTGTACATTGTTATCTTCTTAGTGGTTATCCATAGCACAAGGAACAGGCAGAATATTCTATCCAAACACTATTCATACGAATCTTTCTACTCATTGAATTAAGCGAGAATTGCTGTATATCTATCCTGACTATTCTGTATATACAAATAAAAAATGGTCCTTTCTTTGTATCCCCTTTTTTTGTTTAGTCTTGTCAGAGATGGGTATTCCATTGGCGTCTAAATACTATAACACCTATAATATTTAAATGGCAATGGAATTCCCATCTCTGACAAAACTAAACAAAAAAAGGGGACACAAAGGAAGGACCATTTTGTATCTGTATATTCAAAATAAGATAGATATACAGCTACTTTCTCTTAATTCAGTGAGAAGAAAGATTCATAGTAATAGTGTTTGGACAAGATATTATGTCTGCATCTAACAGTATGAATTACCACTATGAAGACAACAATATGCAATGTATTAATTACTGAAACTTCCCTACTAATAGGTCTGCCCTGGGAGAGGACATTTAGCTAGGATGATAAACATTGGCAGCATTAGGCAGATAAAGAGTCTGTGACAGGCTCATGGTAGGGACAGGATGGAGGGAGGTAGGAAAGAAGAAACAGAGAGGTAGAGGGAAGAAAAATGACGGCTGCTTAAATGTGTGGTGAGAAGTTAAATAAGGACTTCAAGGCAAGTATAGCAGTGAGAATGGTTCCATAACTGTCTTCTAGAAAAAAAAAAAAACTAGGAACTTGTCCCAAACAGTATCCTGGTGACAGTAAGAGGCAAATAGCCAGAGGCAATACTGTATATCTTGAGACTATTGGTACTATTGAATAACTTTTGTACATACAATAATCAGCATAAAAAGGTCTAAGTACATTAATAGGACTCTTTCTGAAAGATCTAGATCTAGTTGTCCCTATATATAAATATTGCTCTATGTCCATATCTATATCTATACCTATATCTATATCTATATTTTTTATTCAAAATGGTTAAAGCAGAAATAGAATTAAAACTGCTTCATAGAATTTTGGCCTTTTCTGTAGTGCATGTATTTTTAAGAAAATATTTGCTAGGAGAAGAGCACATCGTATGTGCCTACCATGCTTAAGGGCCTGGATCTAATACCCAGCACAGAAAGAGTGAGCTAATATCTGATATAGTCAATAGCAGACATGTAACACATGGGCACATGGGTTAGCAAGAAAGCAAGAAACATACCAATTTCTTCCTCAATTCACACACTGTCCATACAAAGGCAGCAAATCTTCTACATTTGTGTGTGTGTGGGGAGGGTGCTAAACTGGTGATCAAACCCATGCCCTACCCATGCAAGGCAGAAGCTCTACCCCTGAGCCACAGCCCCAACTCCACGTTTTGCTTTTTTACCATGTGCTTAATTTCTGTTATTTTTAATATGGGTGACTGAACCCAAGAGCGCTCTACCACTGAGTTACTCCCTGTAATTCTTTCTATTTTTATTTATTTATTTTTTTATGTATTTAGTATAGGGTCTACAGGGTCTCACTACACAGATTGGACTCCTACCGATCCTTCTGTTTTCAGCCTCCCAAGTGCTGGGATTACAGGCGCGCACCACCACACCCAGTCTCAATCCCCATCTCAGCACAGCACTTTGGGAATCAAACCCCGGTCCCTGAATCTGCCTAAGCAGGTGCTTTAATCCACTGGGCTATCTGGCTGGCCCTTCTTTTTATTTTTAATTTTGAAATAGGATCTCACTTAGTTATCCACACCAGGTTCCAATTCACCATCCTCCTACTTAAGCTTCCCAAGCATTGGGATTACAGGTGTGCATCAGCACACCTAGATGCTGTTGATTCTTCACACACACACACACACAGGAGGCACATGCATGTACATGTACGCACCTCTAAATGAAATATAATTTAGCTTTACTCATTGTTAGAACTGATTTGTCGAGGCAGGTGTGGCTAATCTTCGGTGTGGACTCAGGATACAGGACACCCCGGGGCCAGGCAAGCATCATGGAGGTGTGTGTCTGTGCTAATGCTTTCAGAGGAGACTGGGGAATGAATCAGTGCAGCAGGCAACAAAGACCCCCTCGCCCAGTGTGGATGGCACCACGCAGTCACCTGCAGGCCTGCAGGAAGGTTGATGCTCTCTCCCTCCCGCGCCACCCTCTGTCCTCCCCTGCCAACTGTCCCTCACCCCTCAGCTCCCCACCTGCTGCCTGCAGCCTTTGTCTTCTCTTTCCTGCCTTGGACTTCAGAATTTCAGGTGCTCTGGCCTTTCATCCCTGAGACTTGAGAGCACAGCTTCCTGACCTGGCCTTGACTTTGGCGTTGTCTTCTGCGCTTCCGGGGCCTCTGGACTGGAGCTGAGCCATGCTATTTTGTTCTCCAGCTTGCAAACAGTGTCCTGGGGTTGTGCAGACTCCACAGCGGCATGAGCCAATTCTCTAATAAATTCCTTGTCATGTAGGTAGACATTTAGGTAGGTAGACATCCTATCAGTTTCATTTCTCTGGAGAACCCTAACACAAGGGATTTATGTACAATAATAAGCTACACATAGTGAAAGTGCACACTTAGATTAGTGTGGGCATACTGTACATACTTGTGAAATCATTACTACAATCAATATAACCGCTTTATCTACCCCAAAGCTCCCTGGTGCTCCAGCTCTTTCCATTGCCCCCCCCCCAAGAACCGCTTACCAGCTTTCTATTAGCATGCATGAGTCTGATTTACTAGAAAATGCGATTGAAACATGCTATACATCCCCTTTTCTTTCACACAGCATAATTATTTGAGCTTTTTTTTTTTTTTTCACAAGTTAGCATATATTGTCATTGTCTTAAATGGCATGCTTAGGAAATTATTTTGGCTTAGTTGTTGTTGCTGCTGATACATAGAAATGTGGTTGGAGACCCAGCACAGCCAGGCCTGGGCATCTGTATACACACACGCCTTTGGAGGCAGAGTAATCAGTAAGACCAGAAACGTGAAAGTGTCTGAAGCAGCAGTGAGGGGCCAGCAGTTGGCTCTGGAGAACCCCACCAACAGATGCCCAGGCCCCGCCCCCACATCCAGAGGGCAAGAGCAGCTCCACACCCAGCACAATTCCCATGACAAACTTGGCTGGAGGACACAGCACATTTCTGGGGTCTGACATGGACACTATCACAGAAATGTAAATACTAGGTGTTTTACTATTCTTGTTGGCCCTTGTTTGTCTAATTGGCTATCCTTTTCCCTTCTTGGATAACATCTTACTTGGTTTTGCATTTTTGTTTTGACTTTTTTTCTCTTTCCTCTCTTTCTCTGGTCTCTTTCTTTCTTTCCTTCTTTCTTTCTTTCTTCTGTCTTCTCTTTTTCATTTTGTTCTATTAATCCTATTTCTTTCCTCAACTACTTTTTCAGTTTAAACCTTGAAGTGAGTAAACACTGTTCCTTCCCTTCCTAGATGCTCCAGGCTCTATCTCACTCTTCCCTTCCTGTGTCTTCCAGCTTCGCAGAACTTGGATGAGCTCCTTTGACCTCCAGCCTCCACTTTTCTATATTTGACCTCATTCATCACTTGACCCTGTCTCCTTCCCATTTTAAAGCTCCTGTACCTGACAGAAGGGTAAAATCACTTCATGAAGGGAAAATCACGGCATATAATCAAACATGGAATATGTTTGATTTTGTTATATAACTTTAGAGTTTGTTCTTGTGGTCAGAGGTAGCAAGGTAATGGTAACTGTAGTTCATCAATAATTAGGATGTGCTGGAGACTATTGTTATTACTAGCTGTACTACTCTAGCCAGGATGTTATACATGTTATAATCAGTTTATCTCATGTATGATAACACAGTGATAGTATGAAATAACAATCATCACCACTGCCCCACTACCAAAAGATGGGGGGTTGAGCTACATAGTAACTTTGTATCCTTTACAACTTGGGAAGGCAGGTTCTTGGGACAGCTATAAAGTTCGCCTATATCTAGAGAACCTCTCTAAAGAACAAACATCTCCTAGGGGAGCCTCAATACTACTAAGAAAGCTATCTATCATAAGAAATTGGTAAATTTTAACATAGAAAACAAAATGAAGTAAAAAAGAGAAAATGGAAAATGACAAGATGCAGGAGAAAAATGTAACCCCAGACCCCAGCTTACCCAAGAAAAGGCCAGAAGGGAGGGATATTTGTACTGGCTGATACATTATGTCAATTTGAGAAGTTTAGAAGTGCAATTAAGTGACCAGCAGAGAGGCAGGGTTCTTACTTGGTAAATATCCTCACCCTGTGCAAGAGGAAGGGATGGACATTGTGTGAGTTCTACACCCCCAGCCCCAGGGTATCCTTCTTATAACATAAGGAGGGGAGGGAGTCTGGCTAGAAGCTGCAGCAGCTGCCCCTCCTTTTGCTCATAGCTGTTCTCTGCAGCATGAACAGCTGCCATGAATGGCTGCCCTCTGCCATATGTCCCTTGCCTTAGAGCCAGTCTAGCATGGACTGAAACTCCACAGACGATGAGCTAAATAAACCTTTCCTTCCTTAATTTTGAGTGTCAGGTATTTTGTCCCAGTAATGAGTGAAAAGTAACCAAGACAATACTGAAAGATATTCTAGACAGAGACCAAAATGACCACAATTCCAAAAAAAAAAAAAAAAAAAACCTCAGGAAGAAACCACCAGGCAGTGTAAGCCATTAAACAAAGAGGATAACAGGGAACCAACAGCAGGAAAAAACATGACAGCATTAATCCAGTAGATAACAGTTACAACCATCAGTGTAAATGGCCTCAATTCACCAATCAAAGAAGCAGACCGGCAGACAAGATCAAAAAGCAAGATCCAACAATATGTTGTATGCAAGAAACACATTTAACTAAAATGGAAATTCATAGACTGAGTCAAAGGACAGAAAACAATATTCTATGCAACAAGAACCCAGAAAAAAAGCAGGAGTAGCTATTCTGTTTATAGACAATGTGAACGTCAAACCAAGAATGACCAAAAGAGAGACAGAAGGTTATATTTGTTAAAGGAAAACTTCAAGAGGAAGAGATAACAACTGCAAATATGTATGCACCAATACATAGATTCCTAGAAAAATGGGCATTAACAAAGCTGAATCAAGAAGATTAAAATTGTGAATAACCCCATATCAATTAATGAGATTGAAAGTAAACTAAAAACTTACCACAAGGTATTGCCCAGGTCCTGAAAGACTCATTTTAAATTTTACAAGACATTTAGAGAAGATTTAATGCCAACACTTCTCAGATTCTTTAATGAGATACAAAACAGTGATCCTCCATAGCTCATTCCTGGAGGTGAATCAAAAAGTTGGTTCTTTGAAAGAAAAAAATAAATCAATAATCTCTCAGTCAACCTTATCAGAAAAGTAAGAAATAAAAGAAAAAATTCAAGTTCACGCAATAAAGAATGAAAGGAGTGAAATCACCATAGATTCTGTAAAAATTCGAAAGATCATCGTCTTACTTTGAAAATCTTTACTTGCATAGGATGGAAAACACAGAAGAAATGGACACATTCATAGATACGGCCTCAGTTACCCTTCTCTCATTGCTGGGACAAATACCTGTCACTCAAAATGAAGGAAGGAAAGGCTTATCAAGCTTGTAGTTAGTGGAAGTTTCAATCCATACTCAGCTGGCTCTAAGGCAGAGCAGCACATGGCAGAAAGCAATGGTAGCGGCAAAGAGTAGAGAGCCAAGGGAGTGGCAGCAGCTCAGGCAGCTAGCTGGCCTCTCATCCCTCCTTACAGTGTAATGCAAATTACCTACCCCAGGGCAGATGCAGCATCTGCACCCACAATAATCAATCACAAACTCCAAAAGCTGTCCCATGACTGCATGGGGCTTTGGGGGGGGGGGGGGTACTAGACACAAACCATAACAGATACATATGAATTACAAAAGTTGAACCAAGAAGACAGAAAAATCCTGAATAACTCAGTGTCAGTCAATGAAATTGAAAATGGAATAAAAAAGAATTTTTTAAAAGTTACTAACAAAGAAATGCCAATGTCCTGATGGCTCCATGGCTGAATTCTACAAGAAATTTAGAGAAGATTTAGTGATAATTCTTCTGAATTTCTTTAATGAATTAGAAAAGGAAGCAATTCTCCCTGACTCATTCCTGGAGGCAAGTAGTACCCTGACACCAAAACCAGAGAAAGACCCAAACAAGAAAGATAACTACGCACTAATCTCCCTAATGAATATAGATGCAAAGTCCTCCATAAAATACTAGCAAACAGGATTCAGCAAATCATCGAGAAGATTATATACCATGACCAAGTGAGACTCATTCCAGGAATGCAGGGATGATTCAATATATGCAAATCAATAATTGTAATACATCATACCACCAAAGCCAACAGCAAAAACCACATGGTCATCTCAATAGACGCAGAAAAAACTTTTGACAAGGTCCAATACTCATTCATGATAAAAAAAAAAAAATACCTACAGAAAATTGGAATAGATGGTCTTTACCTCAATATGATAAAAGCCATCTATGACAGCCAGCATCATACTAAATGGACAAAAAAAAAGCAAGCTTTCAATCTAAAAATCAGGAACAACATAAGGATGTCCACTAATCACCATTCCTATGCAATATGGTTCCGGAAGTATTAGCCAGAGCAATTAGATAACAGAGAGAAATAAAAGGGTTAAAGATAGGAAAGGAAGAAGTTATCATTATTTGAAGATGACATGATACTCAACATAGAAAATCCAAAAAACTCCACCAAAACACTTCTAGAATTAATAATCAGATAAAACAGCTGGATACAAACTCAAAACTCAACAGCATTACACTTGCCTGTGAGCAGCAAGATTCTGCATTTGATAGTATCCTCCCCCCAAAAAAAATCAAGAGTGTTGCTATATACAAACAACAAACTCACTAAGAAAGAAATTAGGGAAACCATGCCCTTTACAATAGCATCCAAACAAATTATTTAGGAATCAGTTGAACAAAGGAAGTAAATGATCTATGTATTGAAAATTAAAGTATTCTGAAAAGGGAGATCAAAGAGGATATCAGAAAATGGAAAGATATACTTTACTCATGGATAGGATGAACTATCATTGAGAAAATGACCATACTCCCAAAATTATTACACAGACGTAGTGCAATGCCAACCATAACACCATTACCATAACTCACAGATCTACAGAAAATATTCCTAAAATTCATCTGACACCAGAAGAGACCTAGGATAGCAAAAGCAATTCTCAGAAACAAAGGCAAAGCAGGAGGCATCACAATCCCTGACTTACACTACAAAGCTACTATGATAAAACCAGTATGGTACTGGCAAAAAAAAAAAAAAAAAAAAAAAAGCAGACCTAAAGATCAGTGGAACAAGTTAACAGATGCAGACACAACCATAAACACATTCAGCCACTTTATCTTTGACAAAGGTGCCTAACATGTTCTCTAGAAGAAAGAGCCTTTTTAAATAATGGTGCTGGAAAAACTGGCTCTCTACATGACAAAAACTAAATCTAGACCCATGTCTATCACCATGAACTAAACTAAAATCAAAATGGATCAAAGACCTAAATACTTAAACAGAAACATTAAATATACTGGAAGAGGAAGTGAGTAGAAATCTTGAAGACATAGGGGTAGGCAGAGAGTTCATGAAGAAAAACCAAACTGCATAAGAAGTACTTCAAAGAATCAACAACTTGAATCTCATCTTATTAAAAAGCTTTTGCACATCAAAAGAATTCACCAACAGAGTGAAAAGGCAGCTCACTAAAAATTTAATCAACTTTGCCTCTGACAAAGAACTTCTATCTAGAATACATAAAGAATTTTTTTTTAAATCAGATCCCCCAGATTCAAAGATCCAATCTAAAAATGAACATCTGATATGAATACACATTCTCAGATGAATAAATACAAATAACAAATAAATATATGAAAAAACATTCAGAATCATTAATCATTTGAGAAATTCAAATTAAAACAACACTGAGATTCCATCCTACCCCCAAAAGAATGGATATTCTCAAGAAACCAACAAATAACAAATACTGGAAAGGCTGTGTAGAAAAAGGAACTCTTCTCCACTGTTGGTTGGAGAGTAAATTAGCAAAACAACTGTGGAAATCAGTGTGGTATTTCCTAAAAATTTAGGATTAGAGGTTGTGTTTGACCCAGATATTCCCCTTCTTTGTATTTTCCCAGAAGAATTAAAAATGTCACACCACAGTGAAATATGTGCACCCATTTTTAAATTGGCACACTTTGTTATAGCTAAATATGAGACATAAAAGCCCATCAACTGAGGAATGGACACAAAGGATGCGATGATTTTGTACACTGAAGTAATACTCAACTACAAAGAAGGATAAACTTGAGACTTGTGTAGGTAAATGGATGCAACTTAAGACCATACTCATAAATGAAATAAATCAGTTCCATGTATGAAAACATGGTATTGTTGCCCTAGTGTAAGAAGCTGAAATAATAAATAAGTTACAAAATGTATAATAGATATTGGGAAATGGGCAAAATCTGTTCAAAATGAAGAAATACTGAGATGGGGAAAAGATGAAATATGGAAGGAAAAAGAAAAAATACATCTATCTTAACTATGATACAGATATATATATATATATATATATATATATATATATATATATATGTTAATTTCTATTGGTTTGTTGAAAAGTAAGGTATTTGCCTGCATTGTTTGATCAATTTTCATGTCTATACCTTTTTTGTTGTTGTTATTTTTGTTTTATTGAAGTACAAATAT